>JANHGO010001055.1:0-85042 GCA_024606505.1 Aquila spilogaster
TAAAAGGCAAAATACACAGTGCAACTCAGCCTCATGACACCCACTGTGCACGTGGTAACCAAAAATTTACCATCCCCCCCCCCCCCCCTTTCCTACAAATCAAAGCTACAAGCATTGAAAATGCATCTAAAATCGAGCATGATAACGCTCCTAACCAATTTCTGTGGTCTGTATTTTCCCAGGCAGTCAGTTCTGAAGTTAACTGACCTGCTGTTTAGGAGAAGCACTATGAAGCTCTGGCTTCCTTAAGTCAGCAGCACTACTGCTGCTGTGTATTCAGCAGGGCCAAGAATTGTACTTGACTAATTTTTGTTTCTTTTCACCAGTAAGACAGCCTCACTTTAAAAGAGCTTACAGGTCTCCAGCCACGTATCAAAATCAGTGTTTTCAGATGATAAAAAGCCTGAATCCTGGCGGGTGTGAGGAACAGCTGTGCAGCTCTGAGTTCTTTTTATGGCACTGGCAATAAAAAGAACAACAATGGTTAAGCTGCACCTGGGTAAAATTTCACTTTGAGCTTACATAATTTTTAGCTACAGAGGCAACATTTCCATTCTGCACATTTCAAACACGAGTATGTAACGTTTACTGGGGCAGTGGCCAAAATTTGCAGTAATTTTGTCAACGTGCTGCTGGTTTTAGGCTTTCCTTAACTAGCTGCGCCATAGCTAGCACCACCACCGACTACGCTGGAAGGGCTTTCAAAGAAGCTGGAGGTGGCTGCCAGCAGAAACACAGGCTTGGTCCACAAGGTTGCAGCAAATTTTAGATTACTTATTTGAGGGGCTTTTTTCTCCCTTCGTGATCCTGCTCTGTTTAGGTTTTCATTTTTCCCTTCAGCTTTCTCTTCCTCCTCTTCTCAGCAAACCTTCCTAGCTCCCAAGTCTCGTCCGTTGTGCAGGTATTAGTTACTGCGATGCTGAATTACAATCAAATTTACAGAAACCTGCTGGCGAGGGCCGTTTTGCTTTCCAGAGATAAATGGATTTGTCAAGCCCTCCAAAACAACTCAGTTAGGGCTTTCAAGCTGTTCACTGAGAGAAAAAACCTTAAACCTTTCAGCATCTGATTAGCTTAAATGAATTAATCATCTTACAAACAAACAGCAGCTTTCCTTATCTGATATTTATGCACAAGGTGCATCTGGTTTCTTAAACATGAATAAAATCACAGCTGCTGCATGGCTAAATGAAATATTGATTCCATTTTTGCAGAGCGTTTCTCACATTTCTTGCCGTTGAGGAAGAAAACAGGCATTTACCGTTGCAGATTCCGTCCTTCTCATAAAATCCCTTTCCACAGCTGGCCACGCAGAGCCCTGCTTTTAGCACGAGTGATGTGTCTTTGCAGGAAAAGCAATTGTTGTCAGCAGGTCCCCAGCACGAGGAACAGGACTCATGACAAACTGCAGCAGAGAAAGGCAGAAGACCAGTGAATGACCAACTCAAAATCTTCCTTTCAAAATGAAGAATTCGCAGCAATTCATTTTTTCTTTACAATTCTGCTCCTCGAATTTGAAGGTGTTCACTGCTTCAGAAAAGAGAAAAGAAAAAAGATCTCTGCTCTTCCTATGTTAGTATTTCCATCCGTCTCATCTCAGGGGTACGATTTACATCGTCACGCACGGCGACACCTAACACACATCAGCGTTGTCTCTGTAGCTGTAATCGGACTAGAAGAGTGTTGGTAACACCTAAGCCCTGTTCACCATCACGCTAGAGAGAAGAGGCATTCCCTCACTGAGTAGAGATACTAGCGGCATTTCTCTCTGAGTGAGCCACATATCATGGCTGGGATACAGTAGTGTTTCGCGTATGTCTGAAGCCTTATCACATCCCTGCAATGCAGGAAAGTCAAAATGCCCTTTTTCAGGCACAAGGGCGTAGCAACATATGGGCCAAACAGTCCTCAACCACAGTAACGTCTTACAATCAAACCCAGAGCTGTACGTAGATCAGCTCCACCTACCAAAGCACGTGCTGAATGAGCCACCTTAATTCAAAACTGTACAAGTTCAACTGCGAGGAAAATCCAGCCCACTGTGCTTCCCATTTATGGAATCTGTGCAGCAGATGCACATTAAATCCCATGCGACCACTGCTTACATCAACTTTACAAATTACAGTTCTTTCAGCTATCAGATTTTTTTCATTACTACACTCGAATACGTTCTTAAATTTATTATTTCACAACGAGGCAGGTGCATGCTTGTGCTCTCAGACCACAACAGGTAGCAGAAAACAGCACTGTATGACATCTGCTCTGTACTGACGAACATGTCTGAAGTTGCAGCCGCTCAAGAAAAACTCATCAGCAGTAGGCATAGCGTAAGGCAGGAGCCAACAGGTGCACCAGTAACTGGTCACTGAAAAATCTGGCATTCTCTGGGAAACTTAATCCGCATATAACTAAAAGCACACTTACGTGTGGAATGGTGACAAAGGCAAACACCTTCCTGCCAAAATCTACCCCCTAAATGAGTGACAACTCATCTTCTCCCGAGTAACAGGTGAGAATGAAGTGCTTCCATTCCAAGACCATGCCTAACATTGCAGGGCAAGGGCAGAACAGAGGAGGAATGATCATGCAGGACAGCACACAGCTGTAAATATGCTTACAGCAAACAAGCAACCACCAGTATTCCCCTCTCACTCCTGTTCTGCATGATTTTTATGCTTCTTCTGTCTGCCTGAGGCTGTAATTGCTCCTGTGCTTTGTTGTTAATTAATGAGACAGAGCACCTATGCTTGTACTTACATATGAGTCATACTGCCCAGAAGATAAACACCCTATCTTAGTGGATTGCATTACTCCCCGAGGCAGGGAGCGTTATCATCTCCATCTCATAGACAGGCAACTGAAACACAGATGTGACATTACACACCTGGGGTTAGAAAAGAGAATTGAGGAGCTAAGATACAGGATACATATGGTCCTTTGACCTTCTGGGTGGTTCCTTCGCCACAATTCTACCTTTGCTCAGTTTACATTTTCTCATCATTTTCTTTTACCGCCTTATAATTAGCTGTTTGCTTTCTCCCTTCTCACCTTCCTTCACTGTTTTTCCCCGCTTTATTCCTGATCTCTCCACAATGCTCCGACTATTTTATCTGGTTCCTGAACACTTCTATGTGAGAAGTCCGTCATGAGGATGCTGGGCATCCTGCACCTGATAGGATCTCTCCCACTGACTCCTACGGCAAGGTAAACTAGCACATATGCCAGGACTATCAAGTGCATCTAATTGTGGCTGAATCACAATGCAAGGAATACCAGACATCCTATTTGAAGGCAAAGATTGTGCACGCTTTTTTACTCCAGTCAATAATTTCCCTTGCTGATGAAAAGCTCCATCTCATTCCAGCCTGGATGATTCTCAGGGCATGTTTACACTCGCAAATTAACTGCAGAGTATAAGTTCATGCTGTAAATTCCTGGGTTCTGAATTGTCCTCACTTCACCTTCCAGTCAGAACCATCTTGGTCCTCCGAGCTCACTGTAACTTTCAACACCTTTCTGAAAGGATGGACACCAGGACTCCAGCTTCTAATAATACATTCCCCACTGCACAGCTTGCCTTCTCCAGTGTTAACATGCCTCAATTTGTTAACACATCTGAAGGTACCCAGTTGTTTTCAGAAATTCTCATGTCATCTCTGCAGACACTGCTCCTTTCCAAGAAAGGCTTCTCCCTCCTGGCAGCCTGGCCTCCAAACTCTGTTTAAAAACAGACAGCCTTCCACACAACCGTACTAAAAAATGCCCTTTTTTTTTATGGAAGTCAGGTCAGTTGGGAAACTGTGCTTTGGCTCTAAGACTGTACTCCCACTGGGCACCATTTGCTGCCTGCAGCAGACCAAGTGCTTTTGAGTACCTCCTCACCTCTATGTATTCTCCCAAGCAGCTGCTCTAAGCTGTCCTACGTGTAGGGCATAATAAAGTTCTGGACTCCTTCTAGAGCCACACATATCGCTGAGTGTAACTCCTACCACGAACAGCACCGTGCTGGGAAAGCTGTATGGGATGGCTCAGCTCACGTTCCAGGCTCTTCTCTGGAGCTACTGCCCAGTAGGACTGCCTCTGTCAAGTCTGCACACAGCTGTTCTGCTGGGCTTTTGTCACCACTACCACTGTTCTCACCTACAGCTAAGCATGGTGCTTTCTCCCAGCTCACCTCCCCTTCTGGCTCTGCCCCTCTTTAAGCCTTCTACAGACACATGGCTATAGGGCTAAAAGAGCAGCCCACAGTCCAGACCAGTTCACCCACCCTGTTCTCTGTGTCAAAAAAAAATCACTACAAATGTTACTTTAAACACCACCAGCAGGAAAGGGACAGAGACAAGAAGGAAGAACATTTTACACAAGGGAGCTAACAGTGTTCCCAGTGCCATACTTTTAGTGGGAAACCTGTAATGCCCACACTTGAGCAGGTAATAATGCAAAATGGCAGAGTCTGCAGCCTGGATGAGTTTACAATCTTACTTCACTCTCTCTCCCTGGTTTCCAGTTGGCTGTCACAGCTCTCTGTACTAATCCTGCAAAACCACTTCAGTGTATCCCAGCAGCTTTCAGGTCCTTCAATGAGGCAGCTGTTGTTTTGAAATAACGTGTCTTCCTAGTAGAGAGATGACTTCTGTGGTTTCTCAGCTGCAGTGAGAGAAATGAAGTACATCCTACTGGAGGTTGTCACACCCTCTGAGAACACGCAGTGAATTCAGTAAAATGCTTGAAAACAGATCCTCTGGACTCCAAACTACTCAACAGAGACAAGGCCCGTGTGGTTTACTTCAAGCAGGGGATGTAAGTACTGAGGTTTGGAAGAAGGCAAGGAAAGGAGAAGGAATGCAACTTGATTTTGGCAAAACAGACATATGTAGCATTTGGGAGCACAACAAATGACTCGAAGTACAAGATCAGTGACAATTTCCTTAGGTTGGCCAACAAAAGAAAACACTTCTGCAGCAAGCCTCAGCTCTGCTTTGCAAGCTCTTGCTGGAAACGTGTTCCACAGACTCTTCTGACACAGCCATTTCTGTATGCAAGGTAGCACATGGCTCCAGGAGCTATCAACTGACAGTTTCCAGATGACAAGCAGAGCTTTATTCCTGCTCCTACAGATACAATCCTATGTTTCTTACGCTTGCAGCAACAGTCACCAGGCAATTTATTTCCATGTCTTGAGGACTGTTTTGTCGCAAGTCCAGCAGCTACCTAACCCATTTGCCATCAGATGGCACAGCCACAGCTGGAGCTGTTGGTGTGGCTGAGACAGCAACTCCAACCCATTCCTGCCCTCTGTTTATATGCACTTGCACACACCCAGCCTGCAGCGGCTTTGCTCTTTCAGCACTGGATCACTGCCAGACTCAACAGCTGCTCACTGCCCAAACAGCCAGTCACCAGCTTCACTGAAAAAGCAGGGGAAAAATGGAAGCATTCAATGAGCCACTGTCAGCTAAAACATCCTTGCCTGCAGCAACTAAGTGGCTGTGAGAAAACATGTCAACAGCAGCAATAGCACTGCCAGGAAACTGTTTTCACCCTTCCTTGCTATTTTCAGTTCAGATTCAGTAGGTGTCATATTCTATTCCCTTTTCTCTTCAGTGTGAATGGACACACGTGCAAGATTCTGCATCGTACCCAGACACCTCTGTGAGAGAGTTAGGTTGTGTTTTTGCAGTAGAAGCTTCTAACACCAAAGTATAGGCCCTTACTAAACTTATAACCTTCTTATAAAATGGCTGCATAGGTTGCTTTTCACAAAAAAACGCTGAGGCAGAGACGAGCAGAAGATAGGGCAAATATTTTGTTTGAAAGCAGAAACTGGAGCGTTCTGACTGATTCAAGATAAGGCAAATCTGCAGGGTAGGCCTAGCAAAGGACAGAACAAACATGACAATCTTAATCTATAGAATGAATGCAATAACCTTATGAAATACTGCCCCTCCTATCTCCATCAAGAAACACAAAATATACTTAAAAACAACAGGTTAGTAACAAGATCTAGTATGGAAATATTCCTTAGTAACTGTGTCGAGAAGATCGTGAGCCTGGGATGCTCATTCAATAAATAACTAGGAGAGATGATAACGTGCATCAGGAAAAAGGTATAGAACTGTGTGTATTTCACTGACAAGGTTTGCGTTTTCACTCTTGCTGCAAGGGAGTGCGCATCCACCATTGCAATTGCAAAGAAGGTATGATGCTTCACTAAGATGATCCTTGCAGAGTTGAACTTATTGGCTGAGAGTGTTTCTCACACTGCTGCTGAAGAAAAGAGGTTCTGAAGATTACATTTGATCTTCTACTTGCAGCTGGATGCACAATTCTCTGTCTGAACTGACACAATGGTATTCATTAAGCTGCAATAAAATATCTTCAGAAAATCAATGCTAAACAGACAAAACTTCAGTAAGCACTTATTTTGTGTGCAGGCAGTCCAGAGAGGATGTGGAGTCTCACTCCTTGGAGATCTTCAGAAGTCAGCCAGGTGGCTGGCCCTGGGCAGTCAGCTCAATATGTACCTGCTTGAGCAGCGTGTTGGACCAGATGACCCCCAGAGGTCCCTTCCAACGTAAGCCATTCTGTGGTTCTGCAAGTCTCGCTTCTTAGTGAAAGCAAAAGCACTTTGGTGGCTCCTGAGTGACTCTGCTGTCTTACTCAGGAGTCACACAGAAGTGACTCAGGGCATTTAGAAGATGAGAGGTTCTGCAAAGTGATGTTTCCATTCTTTCCCAATTGACTGGAAATCAGACAGTGACTTAACAATCCACTTATCAAACTATCTCTTATCCACATCAGCACAGGTGTAATATTGCCCAGGTTGATGACAGCAAGAGGGCTAATGCAAATGGTATCCCAACAAGAACACAGTACGAAATCACTGCCTGCCTTTGAGAAAGCACAGAGAGGTCCATGTTCTGTGCTACACAGTATCAGTAACCACCTCTAAACTTCCAGCTGGGAATGCATAGCTTAGGCACATTCAGTCGCTTACTCTCAAGGTGAGTCTCTGCAGTCAGGATACAGCAGAGAAAAACAGGCTGTGAATAAAAATTCAAGGGCTTTGCTGCAGTGCAAGCTGGGTCTTTTAGTATCAAGTTACACATCTCAACATTTGCACTTTGGGAGATCAAAGCAGAAGCACTTGTGTTCTGCCTAAGCTTTTGAATAATCTTGAAAAACATAAATAATTAAGTTAGAAGAATGCAATGAGAGCACTGAACACTACAAGTCCTTCGAGCCCTTCTGCTCTATCAGGCAGACATCTTTTATTTTTGCTTCACTTTGCTTTGCCTTTGGTGTGGGCTTCTTAACTGTTTCCATGACCTGTTTCTTACACGGAAGCCTTCATCTGCCACTCTGTCCTAAGTCCAATTGAAAGTGAACCATGACCTTTAAATACACCACTATGGGTTCTCAACTTTACGTTCTCTTAATGGCTTTAACACTTTAAAGAAATAGGAATGGGGGGAAAGGCGTGAAACAACCTTGGCGTAAGACTAAAACTGGGAAGAGATCAACAAACAACTGTCTCTCAAAATTCCAAGTACATTCAGTTAAACCAGGTGTTATAAAACATGAACAAAAGGAAAGCCTAATTAATTGTCTTTTGTTGTAATGCGGACAATGGTGTCTCAACAGCAGACTGGAGTAGGAAACCTGTCTTTATAGGTGTTTTTCATCTCCAGAGTGAACTCCTCAAGTGAGACTTTACTGGAACCATAACTATTAACACAGTCTAGTTCATTCTTTTTATGATTTTGGAACATGCTTATCGCAGTTGTTAAAACGATTATGAGAAAAATATTCCTGAACAGCCTAAGGCCCATCTGGGCAATTAGATTACAGATCTGTAAAAACGAAGAGAATACAAAGAAAGAGTGAATGGAAACAAATTATGGACTGTACCTGAAATTTAAGACTTATTCCACTAGTTTTACTTTATGCAGAAAATGCAGCCAGGCAGAACTAAAGCAAATCAGTTTAATTCCCCTGAGGAAACAGGAACAAGTTTTCCCAGCAACTTTCAGCTACAAGCACGCGTGACTGCAAATTTGGATGGAATGTACAATCAGTAATCTACAAACCAGTAATAAAATGAAACATTAGCCTTTCCTCCTGCTTCAGCAGTACATGGGCACTGCCAATTAAAACACTGGTAGCAGGTGGAAAGGAAATGGTAAAATAAAACCAAATTAAGTAGAAGATTATTTGATACTTAAGACTGTAAATTCTTTTGGATTGAGTCTCTTTTTTTCTATTCATATGTGCACAATGGGGCCCTAGTCTACAGTCAGTACTGAAAGACAGAGGTTTCTCTGACTATCAAAACCTGAAACAAATGGTCAGCTCTTCAAGGCAAACCACTTTAGAAAAGGAAGCTGGACTTAGAATCTGAAGTGTTTTCCCTTGAAATCTGCCAAATCCCCTATGTTTTTGTTTAATTTTGAGCAGCAAGGCTAGTTTCAAAGAAATTAAAATGGTGGCTCAAGAAGTTGAGCACATGTCCACGCTGTTGTTGAATTAGAGCTGCAGAAATAATCAGAAGCCTTTAAAGAAAAGGCCAACATCAGGAGGAGAAAAGTCGTAACTTCAAAGAAAACAAACTGTCATGGTGAAAAAGCTGCTGCTTTACAGTTTGGGAAAAATACAAGTATTTCAAAGTAGCAGGAGAAGCTCATAAAAACACTATTATAGTCCCATCAGATAGGAAGCTGTAACATTGCTATCTTAATCTCAGTCTTTCTAACCACTGCAGTATAGGATTTAGACACATGCCAGTTGTCTTGTGGAATTACGAATTTACTTAGAAAAATTCTTCGTGAGAACAGTTAGCCCTACCAACTTCAATGAAGAGAGAGCAACGTGTGAAGTGAATGATGGCAGAACAGAACAAAAAACGTTTTTAACAAGTCTTCACTGTGAGTTTTGCTGGTCCTATCAATCCTCCATCCCTCCAAGTAATTTTCACCGTACCTCAAAGTACTGTCTCCTCAGAGGTTAAGCATTAGCAGCTGCACCTTAGTCCACGCTCAGCTAAAAGAAAGTCCCTACGGAGATTAGATTGTCAGGCACAGTTCAGGGTGTTATATCTGTAGTAAAATTAAAGCACACACTCTGTTCTGCATCCTCAACGCTACAAGAAACACAGTCATGTTTCCAGAAGAGAATTCTGAATTGAAAAAAGACTGTGGTGGAAATCTGAAACTGCAATTTTCATAAAGCAGAGAGTTTTAGACCAGGAATTTTAATGAGTATTTCTCCAACCAGTGATCAGTTTTATACTGTACAACTTGGTTCCTCTTGTCACTCCTCACTTTACTCTAGGGTGAACATTAACACCTATGTCAACAGCAAATCCCCCAACAGAGAGAATATCTAATCATTTGGGTACTGCTTTGTCTGCCATTTTGCTATCACAAAGCACTGCAGTCTTTTTTCACTTTAAGTTACCTGCACATGTGAGTTGATCCTGAAAGAATCCCTTCCCACATGAAGTCACACACTGCCCATTCTTCATTAGCAGGGATGTCTGGCACGAGGAACACTCGAAACCATTCGTACAGGCTGAGCATGTTTCATTGCAGGCTTTCAAGAGAGGAAAAGATGCATAAATTCCAAACATCTTGATGCAGCAAAACTCTGCTCTGATGAAAAGAGACAATTCTGTCTCACTAAGGCAAAAAGAACTTAAGAATTCACTCTCATTTGAAACCTCTTCAAGTCCTAAGCCTATGGCTGCCACTCAGTATGTGCCTGAATACTTTTCCAAACAGAGCTTGACAGTCCGTATAGAGTAAGCCTGGGGGATTCTGCAAACAAAAGCAAAGCAAGCCACAGAAAACACAGTCATTTGGCGGTGTATAACCACTGCAGAGATTACCTAAGCAAGTCCCCCCATCCTGATAGAAGCCCAATTCACAGGTCTCCACACAGCGCCCACTCTGCAGCCGCTTCTTCACATCACGGCAGGCAATACAGTGATCGAAGGACTGAGAGCAGGTCAAACAGTCTGGGTGGCACTCCCCTGACAGAAAGAGAAGACACAAGGGCAAAAATTATCAGCAGTGTTTTCAGTCAAAAAGAGAGAAAGAAATGCATAATCCAAAATCAAAGTAAAATCAATTACTACCTTATCTTGTTGATTCATGTTCTGTTACCTTTGGAACCAACAATTTTTGTTGGTTTTCTTCCAAACTGGCATGCAAAGGGCTAAGTATTATATTGTTGAGTCCTAATATGTGGGAGCGTACTGTAAAGACTGGTTTCCAAGGCTATCGATAAAACAGAAATTTCTTGCCCACACTGTTGTCCCTATGGTAAAAATCATAAGCGATCAGGAATTAATGGCCCAGAACAACCTAAATTTCAGTTTCCTCCAGGCAAACCCTGCAGTAAGTCACCTGATGCCCCCACATCAGGTCAAAGTACGGTGGCAGACCACATCCCCTCCAGTCAGAAGCTTTATGTCACAGTGCTGTAGAAGAAATTCTTGACCGCAGGTATTTTCTCAAAAGATATGACTGGTATCTCTGCAGAGACCAGGAAAAAAGACTATTTTTTCTTTACTACTGAGCTACTTCTGCTTGCTGGAAGGAAAGCTGTCTGCTCCTTTCTGACAAGTCAGCAAAAAGGATTTCACTGCTGAAAATGCTCCATTTACACTATGTAACCTGCAAGTTTCCAGGCAGCTGTATCCAAGGAAAGAACTGGGAATTTCTTACCAGTAACTTCCCAAAGGTACATGCAGCTCCATCCTCACAGACTGACAATACACTGACTGCTCAGAGAGGTACAGAATGGACAATTTTTCTTTAAGTACAAAGAAAAATAAAATCCCTCTGTGCCAACTCAAATGTTCTTAGTGAGTGGGCATATTTGCCGTGTTTTTTTTCTACAAAACACAACTCTGCTTGGGGCTAGATGCTCTACACTGGCTGAGAATAAATGGGTTCTGTCTGCCTGCTTCCCCCAGCACATCTGTGAGAAGCAGCAATCAATTTTTACTGGCTTTAAGGACGCAGATGTGTTCGGGGCTGATGCTCTGGGCTCACAAGTCAAACTGCCACAGGCTGGGTTTTATATTTGTTTCTCATAGCCAGCAGTGCAAAACAGAAGAAGAGGAAAAAACTCTAGGCTTCAGTAAAGGAAATGTCCATTTACATTTTAGGATACAAAAATACAGGCTTGGCTTGGTAAGTCCAACTCCTTGACTTCGAAGTGTATGTTTTCCACAGCACTATGAAAGCAGAAGCTAGAAGAAGAGGCCAGTATTTTCAAGGGCTACCAGTACACTGGTACCTCTTGATAAGAAAGACAACAGATAGGTTCAGAGAGCACTTAATAATCTGTTAATAATCTTAATAATCTGAAGTTGGTGCAGATGCTGTTCCTTTCTGAAAATCCACGACAATTTTATCTGAACTGCCCCAAACCCATTTTCCTCACTTTTCAATTTGCAGTTCTTTGCATTTTTATTAGCATATAGTAAATAACAAGCTTTAACACATTAATACGGCAAATGTGCCAAACCACTCCTGCAAACGACACTATAATTAAACTGTGAAGCTATTTGCTTTTTACACAGATAAACCATTAACTGGAGCACTGTGATAAAACCAAAGTTAGATGAATACAACAAGAACAGCTACCAAAATGAAAAAGCAGCAAACCACAGATAAAGTCTATCAGTTACAAAATGTAAAGCCTACTAACTGTGATGTGTAAATGAAGGAGAATGAAAACATCCTGGGGAAAAAAATGAATTTATACATAAAATTAACCTATAGCTAAGGCTATTCTGATTTTTTCTAACAATTATTAACTGGCAGCTGTTCTGCTCCAGGTGAGCAAGTGAGCATGTGGCTCAACACTGTAAGCGCGTTCTTTCTCCTTCCTGCTCCCAAGAAATAATCATGAGCACATAAACTTCAAAACTCTTGCTAAGATTTGCAAAGACAGTCATCTGCATCATAAAATTAGTGTTGAAAAAAAGGAGAAGACAAAACACCATCCCCAAGAAGAGACTCTTGCCAAAAGAAAGCTGTGATTTAAAGCAAGGAAAGTCAGTAGGAATGACTTCCATCCTTAGAATGGAGCCCTGTGCCTCTCCAGTAAACCGAACTATGGAAACCAGTTACTTTGCAGCCGCAGATTGAAGATGGGCTAAAATTCACTGCAGGTGTTAGACCAGCATGAGGGAGGCAAGGGACAGCAGGGATCCCAAGATGTGCCCTGCATCAGATGAGAGCACGATGCATGTGCTCCCACCCAAAAGGAGAGACAAAAGAAATAAAGGAGTAATAAAAGTGATAAAGCATGACAACAGACACTGAGTCCATACCTGGCTGGCAGCGTGGACAGCAATCACCCTTCTCCCTGACAGCCATGCTGCCTGGTGGGCAGGGCGGGCAGAAGCGCTGAAAGCAGACCACCTCCGCATCCCGGCATTCACACTCTCTGCACAGCCCTTCCTTCCACGTCTCTCCGCTCTGCATAATATGACACCCAACAGCCAGGATTAGTGCTCTGTACCACCAGCAAAGCTGCTCTGCAGTCAAGCCAAATCAAGATAGTGCCTCAGCAGTTACAACGAGTCTGCCACCCAGCAGGGATTCCCCACTGCTTACTGCTTCTGTGGTGAAGGAGAATGTCTGCATAAAAAAGGTGTTTTTCTCATGCATGGAAGTCCCCAGATGAACTTCAAGGCTACACCAGTGATAGCAGTAAACATCCCTGCAGCTGTTTCGGCTCTGAGGCCAGCTGATATAAGACCATGCATCTCTATACCGCTTGCCCTCTTTGTCTTTACAAATCAAGGCAATCTGCAAAGTGCTTATGGAGAACAGTGCATGGTCTGTGACCTCCTGATCACATTCCTTCTTAGCACTCTCTCCACGGGGAGATGTTTCTCAGTTAGCACTAAGTCCTTTCTGCTTCTAATACCAACCTCCATTTTCTGTAGCTCAAAGCACTTTCTCACGTCTCCAAATTTTGCTGCCTCACTTGTCCACTTTTTTTCCCCACAGTTCAGTAATGTGTTTGAGCAGATAGCCTTAATCTGTTCTGGGTCTGAATCTATTTATTTGCATAATGACCTTCTTCTCACACTTTAAACCTCCTTCTGACCTTGACACTATTTCACTTTCTTTACTCCTCTCTTCCATTCTACTTTAAAAGGGCTGGCCACACAGACTGAGGTGGTGCTATTTGCTTTCCTCAGAACTAACCATCCCACGTGGCACTGCCAGCTGCCTGGTAAATGGAGGAAAGAGATCTGTCCCCCCTCCTCCAATCTGCCATCTCTGGGTCTGTTTGGAAGGTCACCAAAGCTGCCCTTGATGGCTGAGGCTCTGCTGGTACCGTGTGAAGAAGTAAAAAGGCAGAAACGAGTCAGCAAGCATTTAGATGCTTGTGAAGCTTTTGTGGCAGTTCCTCTTGAAAAGAATAAAGCACAAACTGGAATAGACCTAACATCTTAATATATTTTTATCTCACGTGGGTCAGAGAGAGATCTGAGAATGAAAAGTAAAGTATTACCATTAAAAAAAAAACAAAACAAAACAAACAACAACAAAAAGAACAGCATGAAATTTCTCACTTCTCAAATCTGCTGGCAAACAGCAGCCATCAGGTCCAGCTCTCATCCGACAGAGCAATGAAAAGACCATTACTGGTATATTTTAACCACTTCTTGTTTTCCTTCTATATAACTTCAGAAGGAAAGTTCCTTGAAAATATTTGTACAATAAGGGACTCATGTCATGGTGAACATCGTAATAAATGACACAGGCAAAGCATTATGCATTGCTTCTGCTATAGAGCCTCTACCAAATAGGTCAAAAGTAAGGTATCTTTACCTCCACGAGAAGCACAGGAAACCAGTAAGTACAGAGATTAAATATTAATGGAAAATGATTATACTGCAGAAAGGAAAGCAAGGTGGATTTAAACTCTGTAGTAGATGCACACAATATAAACAATGTAAATTTTACAAATTCCATATGTTTTAAAAGCAATCCGCAGATAATATTAACAGATAATTTTTCTGCTACACTCGCAAATAATATCCTTCTCGGAACTGAAGAGGGAGAGTCACTTCTCCAAACCTTTACAAGCAGAATTTTCTATTACGTGCTCCAAAGTACCATGATACTTACAGCTTTGGTATGTTCTTTGTAAACACAATAACTACTACTTGAAATACATTCAGGACAGCACTTCCCATCTAAGTGAATTAATTCTTCACCCTGTGAAGAGAAACGTTGAAGCAATTCAAACGGAATCAACAATACCAAAAACACTGTGGAATGCAGAGGCAGAGCAGCTCTTGCCCTGGAATGCAATCTTCAGAATCTAATTTCGTGTTATCTTCTCTGTATCCTATTTCATCTCTATAAGTACAGTTTGAAAAATGTGCTTAATGAATATCGCAGTTGCAGATCCAACCTCAGAAAAGGCTAGGGAACTCAATGATAAGACTATCCCTAAATCTTGCTGAGTTACAACACTCGAGTGTAATCCACTGCAAATATAGAGAACAGGAATGCCATTTTTTACAGTCCTTCTCCAGGATTTTACTGGACCACTGTGTCAAGATCTGAATGCATAAGCATTCAAATGAAGATAACTTCATTTCCAATGCTCTGCTTTTTTGTCCAGTAGAATTTCAAAGCACATGCTCTATTTAGGCCAGATGGAAAAATCCTGTTCTTCATTACAACTGCACAACTCCACAGGTTTCACTTAAATAACCAATAACTTTGGTTTGGAGATAATAATTTATCAGCGAGAGGAAGAAATGAAGTGCCCTGACTGATCAAAACTTCTTGTGCCTAAGTGGAAGCTGATTATTCGTGAAAAACAAAGAATCTGTCTTAAGGAATTAAGATAGAGCTCAAAAGAAACAGCTTCTAATTCCTGATATGAGTCATCTCTCTAGACCAGATTCTCGTGTGCTGTAAACACAGGCAAGGTGATATATACTAATAATAAAACAGACATAAGCCTACAAAAATCACTACAATAAAGAAGTTACAAATGAATGACTAAATCAGATTTGGTGCCGATCTGTAATGAGCACTCCTTCAGTGTATGCTCATTAAAAGTCAATGTTGATATTCATCCCAAATCTCAGTGGACATAGTTTTCCTAACTTTGCAATCAGGCTGATTACTCTCCTACCACAAACAGAGAAGTCATGACCGCTCATTAAGTGTTTGCAAGGAGCTCACAAACTCAAAGAAATCCCACAGCTCTTGTTGGTTTCCCTTTCAGCATGTTGCTTGTTTCTTTGGCTGGCTCACAAAATTCAACTCAGCACAAAAGTTTAACAAACAACTCTGCTGATCTACACCAGCCAAACATGCGTTCCAGCACAGTCATTCTAGAGTATTTTTCACCTCGCCACCGATATCTGTATGTGACCTACTTTCAGATGGGGCAGTAACATCACCAGTCAGTCATTCACCAATGCCAACAGCTAATCCCAGCCACACTCAGGTAGCTCTCAGGCATTTCTGAGAAGGGGCAAGAAGAGAGAAAGAGCAGTTTCTGGTCTTTGAGGACCACACACAACCAAAATCTCTCTCTGCTTGTTCTATACATTTTTTGCTACTTAAATCATTACTTCAAATTGCTGTTGGCAACGTCGAATCTCATGTCATTACTATGCACTGTAAACTCTCCCATCCTCATCCCTACCTACATCCCCACCCACACACAAAAACACAAACTGTAGGAATACTGAGAACAACTAGTTAGAGAACATGGCTCTTCTACCCCTCCAAAAAAAACCCACAAGCACACTGACCTGCCACGGCTCAGAAATGAGAGTGGCTATGGGAGATATTCCTCAGACACATACCTGAGCATTGTTACCAGTGTGCTCAATACCAGGCTGCTGGAAAGTGCTCCAGCAGGATTTTGTGATGCTGACAGTTTCAATGGTTTTGGTTGAGTGCATCCATTTCTACATCCAAAACTATCCCAGCCTGCCACATAACTTGTATCCCTAGCTTACCAGTACCCTTCTGAAAATGGCTTTCTGAAGATTAGGTCAGAATCCCTGCAGACACTTTCATATGGCAGTTCTGCACAAGTTTCTTTGAAAAGGTTTAACAGCTAAGCCTCCACTCTACCCTCACATAATGCTACTATACTATATCGAGCTGCCTAGGATTTGCAGTTCATATCTGTGGCCTCATTACACTTTAGACAGGACGATGTGACCAGAAAATTAACAGTGCCTTAATGAAGAGAATCCAAATGTTCCTAGCTTCACAACAGATTTGTCCTAAATTTGAAAAAAAGGAAGAAGGAAAGGAAAAAAAAATGTATTTTATTTGCTTTTTGAGAAAATATTTTATTGCAGTTAATTAATATATACATTGTAATATTGAGGTAAACTATGACTGTAAATAACTTGAGGAAACTACTCTATCCTAAGAGAAGCTATGTAAAATAATAAATCCTATATATATCAGGAGGGAACAAAACTCTTGTCTGCAACAAAGGACACTGCCTTCCTCTCTCTGTCCCCCTAGCAATTACATTTCATTCAATTTGAAATTGCAGCGGTTCACACTCTAACAATCTGTATCGCTTTGAGATGCTCAGGCTTTGAGCTGGGTGGTTACTTTTGAGAACCTAAGTTTGAAAAAGAGCTGCATGAGTGATCATGCGCGCACTTTTGAACCCTCCGTTTTGAACCTTATGCCATCATCTCCTGCTATCATTCTGTAAAACATCCCTAGCTTTTCTGCATAATGGATTCTTTGTCAGAACCCAAGATATGAGCATGAATATTAAATAATTTTCCCTACTGAGCCATGACAGCATGCCATCATCGTTAGTGTAAATGATCCAATTTACAGCCAAAAGCATGCTGGAAGCTGACTGAAACAGATGCCAACCGCTCAAGATTTTATGACAGTCACAACTTTCCATCCAGAAAAATCTCTCCATGCAGTTTAAGGTCAGATGATAATCATCACTGCTACATCAGTGACAAGAGTTTGGGTCGATGCATTTTTGCTATTTAAAAGGCCCAATCTCAGATGAACACATGCATCTATTCCTACATGCCTCCTCTCCGCGTGACACATCATCTGGGACCCTGTGCACAGATTCTAACTTTTTTGAACATCTAAACAACCTAACCTGGTGAACCCATTATGCGCAGTGTGCAGACTTCAGGCACAACACAAAGGTACTACTACTCAAAATTTAGCATGCAGGCAGTCACCAGGAAAGCCCTGTTACTGAGAGAGAAAACTCAGAAGGCTACAGTTCCTTCCTTTCTCTACACTGACTCTGTGGAGTATCTGGTATAAAGCAAGTACCAACCCACTGATTAAAACAGATGCAGTGAGAACCAAGGTAGAAGTCTTACCGCACTGTAAAAAGGCAATCCAAAATGCGTGTCTTTGCACAAGAGTGTGTGTATAAGAAACATTTAAAACTATCTAATGCATTTTCCATATCCATTATAGAGCAACTGCAACATAACCTGTCAGGGTATTTAGACTAAACAGCTTGGGAATAAAACATCAGCTTCACTTCCATGCCCAGAATGGCATGGAAAAAACAGAGAAAAATAGAGTACTATCTTTGATGCTCAACCACCTTACTGAAAGCCACTGTAGCATACAGAATTGTGAAGCCAAGAGTTGGATTCAACGATCCTTGTAGGTCCCTTTCAACTTGGGATGTCCTATGATTTCTTTAGCTGTTAAGTATCTCTGCCCTGAAAATACCTCTGCACGTTAAGCTCTGGGTGAAGCCAGTTGTCACTGAAACTAGATGTCTCTGACATTAGCAGGCAAATAGCAGGGTGGGAGATAACCCAAGTTAAATGAGCCACCGACTCAGACTGTCTTGCTTCACATTGCAAGTCTCGTGAGCAGTCAACCTTGCACAGAAAATCCTGAGTTTACTCTCCTTTTCTGTGAAGCATTTTCAAGGTAAATACGCAAAAGAAGCTTCAAAAGAAGGGCTGCTTTTTTGTCTCAAAATGTCAGTTTTGGAAGGAACAAAAGGGAGTGAAATAATCACAGAACTTAATGGGCACATTTTCAAAGAAGAAAACCTTTCTTACCTTGGCACATTCCACTTTGGCACACTCTGCTTTGTGACAAATGACTTGGCCTTCATCACACATGCAGAAGTCACAGTGAGTAATATTCCACATCTCACCATGGTACCTGACAGTGCCATCATACAAGCAGTTTTCTTTGGAAGGCACACACTCCTCACAGCACTTCCCAGAACGCTGCACTTTGTTCTTCCCCTACAAAGCACCAACAGACATTGAGAGGAAACACTTAGCTGTGCTCATAGGGACTCTAAACACACGCGCAAAGTGACACACGCAGTCAGGGTAGCAGAACTGAATGATTTTCAACTACCTTCTCACATATAACAGAGTCACAGGTTTCTCTCAGACATCTGACTGCCCCTCTATGACACACACATGTACTGCAGGCATTTTTTTTCCACTGTTCGCCATGCTGTTCAAAAAGAATAGGAGAGATATATACAATGTTAAACATTCTTCCTAAAGAACAAAGTTCCTATCAGAAATCTGCACAACCTATTGAGTACAATGACTCCTTCAGTATATCTGTACCCAGTGCCAAACTTTTCTTAAGGAATGTTATCTCTACATCTGCAGCAAACAGGCAGAAGATATATGAGGTCTAAATGACGTGGTGGTGCATACTGCTCGATTAATTAAAAGATAGTGACATTGGTGAGGCCTTCACTATCATTATTAGCAAAAAATTGTTAGCAGAAAATCACACAAGCTGCAAATACTTTGACCTTCACTAGTGCTTTCTACTTTCTGCCTTCAAAAAAGTGTGAAAAGGTAAGTGCCTAATCTGCTTCACCAAGCAAACTTCCTTTCTGCTTGTCAGCAAATTCTTATCTAGTCCTAATTTCTTTCAACTCTTCTGGCTGTCCAGGAAGAGAAAAAGAAATGGTTAAACTACGCTATTAGTGCTGGCAGAAAGTCAGATGTGAAGGAGAAGGAAAAAAGATTATGTGCCAGAATGTGTGAAGAGTTGGCTCTTGGTGTAGCTCATCAGAGGTTACCTGGTATACCTTTCCCGACACTGAGCAGGGCTTTGGAACACATGCTGGACAGCATTTTCCAGGAGACATAACCAAAACTTCATCCTAAATAGAAAGCAGTAGAGATGCATAAAAAAAGCACATGAGAAGTTAACATGGAATTCAGCATCACTATCTGGAATTCCAGGCATTTAATAACTGTGTGATAAGCCACAGTCAGACAAGGCTTGGTTTTCACTCCAAAGTCTGTGGCCCATCTTCACAGTATGAGATCAACAATTATTCCCTTCTTCCCACTTTCTAAGCTTCTTTGGATGGCAACAGAGATCCAGATATGTAGATAGAAATACAGACAACAATACATACGCAACAGAAGTACAGACGCATATTCACAGGTATACAGATATATATAGAAAAAAATATATATAAAGTTATATATAAAAAAAAAACTAAAGCATGAGATTGAGGGATTGGCTTTGAATACGTGATTTACACTCGTCATCTCAGGAGTGCTGCATACAGGTGTTTGCACTGTACTACTTAAATTCATGCAGCACAACTGTCTGTACAGGTGTAAAATTATAGAATCATAGAATCATTTGAATTGGAAGCGACCCAAAAAGACCATCTAGTCCAACTCTCCTGCAATGATCAGAGAAATCTACAGCTAGATACAGTTGCTCAGAGCCCTGTCCAGCCTGACCCTGAACGTCTCCAAGGATGAGGCAACCACCACCTCTCCTGGCAACCAGTGCCTCACCGCTCTTACTGTAAAAAAATGTCTGCCTTCTGTCCAATCTAAATCTCCTCTCTTTTAGTTTGAAACCATCTCCCCTTGTTCTATCACAGCAGACCCTGCTAAAGAGTCTGTTCCCCTCTTTCTTATAGTCCCTCTTCAGATACTGAAAGGCTGCTATCAGGTATCTCCAGAGCCCTCTCTTCTCCAGGCTGTACCCCAGTTCTCTTAGTCTGCCCTCCTAAGGGAAGTGTTTCATCCCTTGGATCATTTTTGTGGCCCTCCTCCGGATGCATGCCAACAGGCCCATGTCTCTTCTGTACTGAGGACTCCAACTCTGATTACAGAACACCAGGTGAGGACTCACCAGCGCAGAGTGGAGGGGCAGGATCACCTCCCTCAACCTGTTGGCCATGCTTCTTTTGATGTAGGCTAGAATATGGTTGGCTTTCCGGGCTGCGAGGGCACATTGCTGGCTCACATCCAGCTTGCCATCCATCAGTACCCTCAAGTCCTCTTTATCAGGACTGTGCTCTACCCTTACATCTCCCAGCTTGTACTGATAGCGGGGTTGCCACAACCCAGGTGCAGCACCTTGCACTTGGCTTTGCTGAATTTCATGAGGTTCTCCTGGGTCCACTGCTGGAGCTTGTTTAGGTCTCTCTGGATGGAATCCCATCCCTTAGGCATGTTGACCTCACCACACATTTTGGTATCATCCACAAAGTTGCTGAGAGTGCACAATTATGCTTAAAATTAGGCTTAAATCTAGACTATTCCCATTTAAACTTTTTCATTAGTTATTTACATCATGCTGGCATAAGTTGGTACTTCACATCAATATAACAATTCCTTCATACTACAATTCCACCAGTTCAAAACATGTAATTCCCCTGGTACAATTTCAAGTACGTGCAATGATTTGGAACGGGTATAGTATTATAAAGCAGCACTTCCCTTCAGCCACATCAAAATGACTAGACTGGAAATAGCATAGAAATGCCAAGCACTATTATCTCACCTCCTTTTTTAATCACTTCACTAGCTTTCAAAGAAAAAGTAGGCAACTTCACATAAAAGTTCACAATTGCACGTTTCCCAGCAGAGTTGAAAGAGCTCATTCATCATGGATTTTGTTGGGACAGCATAATTAAAACCTTCTGTTTGGCTCTTCTGATGGCCTACTGGGCAGAGATAACTAGCAGCAAAGCTCCCTGCAAGCAAGTAAACAGAGTGAGCGCAATCTGCCAGATGCTAATTTTGCACTGGAAGCAAGAAGTGAGGTGGGCAGATTTGAGGAGCTTGTATGTTCAGAGGAAACATACCCACAGAAAGCACGTTCCTAAAAAGTTAGGACCTGCCTTGCCTCTCAGATCCTCTCCTCCTATGGTGGGACATACTCAGGTGCCCTTCCACATGCAACAAGCATTTCTGAAGTTGTTCTCGCTCAGCACTAAGGGAAAGAAATAGCTTCTATGTTAATGACAGAAGATGAGAGTTTAATACTGGTGTCACTCTGTTGGGAAAAGGTATTTATTTGCATTTGATGGGGAGTAAAGAAGGAAGAAAGGGATAAAGGAACATGCAAGAAAATGTTAGGTATGATTGAGAGCAGAACAGAATCCCTGCACATCCTGCAAACACTCCTTCCAAGGCATTTGGGTTGGAAATAAGTGGAGCACTACCAGAATTGGCTTCCTGCTACATTAACACAGGTGCTCACAGCTGATTATTCTCAGATACATCACAGCAACAACACAGTCATTTCTGTTTCCACTAATTAAATTCTAATAAATAGCTGATAAAACATTAGCGCAATCAGTCAGCAGGTAACATCAGTCCATTTGTTGTGGGGAGGAAAGATGTAAAGAAGGCATAAATTTATTTTAATGCACAGTACTTAAGTCAGCTAATAGTAATTGAGTATCTCAGGAAAAAAAAAAACAATTAGCATGCAGAGAAACAGATGTTTTTTCCTTCTATCAAAAAAAACAACCAACAAGGCATCTGGTCCAGTAATAGAAATCTGAGTAAGCATGAGTAGGAAGGTTGGTTTATGACTATTGCTTTTGTTTTTCTCAGTGATACGAGGAGGTGTGCTCAGCTGGAGCAAAGGTTTCAAGGGAGTTTGATTCCTCATTTGAGCATATCAGTAGATAAAAACATACATGGACAACGGTACCCCTATAAAACAAAGTCAAGGTCAGAAAAAAAAACACTTCAAGGGAGCCAGTTCCTGTATTTCAAAGATGTCCTTAGCATTGCCTACTGTTGTAAAGGAGTACACTGAGGTGCCCGAGAAAATGGGTACAGTGGTCCCAAGGAAAAGAAATCCAAAGAGTGTCAAAACACTCTCAAGCGCTTCCAGCATGTAATGCAATAAGCAGAACTCAACAAAATAATCAAGTCACTGGTACAGAGTGTACAGTACTGTGTGTAACTGTCCTTACTAACCAGCGTGTTAACACTGTATGTGCTTTGGCTGGTTTTATCACTGCATAAGTGCTAAGAACTCATCATTTGTACACAGCATAAACCTCAGAGACAGAAATGTCCTACTTGCGCTAAAACAGTGAGTCATTGCATGAGATGTAAGAAAAGCACTCTGAGACTTCTGTTTCATCTTATACCTAAGGGGAATTTTATCCGCATTTGACTTGTGAAATGTGACTGAAGTTTTCAGCCATATTTCTAGATTTCTGGAGAAAAATAAATATAGTAAGCAAAACCTGTCAGCCAAATACTTAGGCTTATGAAGATAACTCCCATTCAAATCTTGTGCTTTCTTTCCTTCGCCCAAAGAAATAAAATTATTTTCTGATCAATTCTACATCATTTTTTTTGGTATAAAACCAAAATCATGGCTTCCTTGGAGAATATTTGTGCTCAATCAGCTGTGATTCCAATAAATCGATGAGAAAATGATGTATAGCGGAAGAGACAGCATGTTTACACTGAAAGACTTACCCATCATTCCACATACAAATACTCAATTTTTCAAATCACTGAGATCTCCCTGCTAACTTGTACGTCTGCATAAGAAATAGATCTTGCCAAGGGAAAGAAGACAGTCATGAGTAGTATACCCAGAAGGCTGGTGAGTGAGTCCTGACCTGTTTGCAAAGAACAGCCTCACAGGAAGCTGTGAAGCACTGAGTCGCGCCATCCCTGCAGACACATTTGGAGCACCGACCATGGTGCCAGTCCTCACCATCCTGGAACAAATGGCCATCAAAGTAGCAGGGTTCTAAGAGAGAATAAAATAGCAGGGTTTTTTTGTTTGCTCTTTTCCCTTTCTTTCACCCATAATTAAAAAACAAACTTTATGCATCTTGGATTTGAAAATTCTCTTTTGTCAAACCAGAAAATAACAGTAACAATTTCAATAGTTTTCAAGGGCTTTAGATTCATGAATTAAGAGCTCTGGATGCCTTTATTCTACTGGATTTTAATAAGATGAAGTAACCAACAGCTCAGACATTTTTGGAACTTTCAGCCCAAGTATTCAGGTGTGTCAAGTGCCCTCACTACGTAGGAAATATCTGTATTCTTTTTCCAGATTGCAATACCCAAAATAAAGACATATTAGGCGCACCTGCTCACTACTGAAATCTCACTACTTGCTATTGGCCTGTGGGTGAAGCTGTTAAAAATACAAATATGGTAGAAAGATGAAAAGAGTTCCAATGGAACTGAATGCAAAAAGAAAAGCTTACTATATTTGCAACTAGAAGGATGTTTCCAGCCAGGGAGATACTACTCGGATCACTGGAGCCAGAGAATAGCCTGTTCACACATGATACTCACCTCCAAGGCCCACACACTTGGGACAGCAGGCTCCCTGGGCGGTGTATTGCAGCTCACCCCTTCCACAAGCGAGGACTGGGCAGGCTGTGGGGGTGCAGCTCACTTTCCCATGGGCACAGGAGCACAGGACACACCCAGAGCTGGCCCACTGCGTGCCATGCTGCAGGGCACAACACAAAAGAAGGCAAAAGAAATATATGCATGAATCCAGCTGCCCCTGAGACCTGTAAATGCGTCTTCTCTTTTGAGCCCTCCGTTCTAGTATTTAACTTTGCTATTCTGTCAGCTCAGTGAAGCTTTATACGCCATAGCTCTTACTTCCGGCTGTGCTGTTAAGGCAAAAAACTGGTTAAAATTGGTGAAGTAGCAAACCTGCAGATTATCTTAGTTTTTCCTTCCTCACACAGAGAGACATCTAGCAGTAAATTCCTGCCACAGACCCAGCCTAGTGGATTTATCTCCTCTCCACTATAGTTTCTATAGGGTGGATACGTTCTCTTCAGAGAAATACTCAACAAGAGCCCCAACACACGCCTGACAACACTGAACACCCTGTGCCCCACATACTTAAGCTCTTCTCTATGAGTAAGATCTCATTAGCTTTCCTATTCGTTAATGTAGCAACAAATACCTCTGCCCTGAGGCTACATGAGGCAAAACTGAGCCTGAGAAGAAACACGTCAGTGTGTTGCAATGCTCTCCAACAAACACAAAACACTTATTTTTTACAAAACATGAAGCAATATATTAGGAAGGGAGAAAAAAGCTCTTGTCAGATAAAGGAAACATCTTCTCCAACGTAATGTAGCTGCCTGTAGGGCCAGTGTTGTTAGCTAGATATTTGCAGAAAGAAGTCATAAAGCACTATGCTGCCTTAATGACAAAAGAAAAAACCTCCTCCTTCAGGCCAATCCATGCTAACCATCAGGAGGAGACTTTGTACTGCCAAAAGAAATTTTTGGATGTTCACCTCACACTGGAACTTGGGCGCGACATACAGCATGTGCACAGCAGTATGCACAGCCTGTAGTCCGCATGGGGCAGGCCTACTTATTCTCCTGACATATGTACAAAAAGGACAGACTCACAAAGAACCAAATGAAAAAAGCCGCAGCAGGAGGACACTAGAGCAAAATGCAGCAATTGCAACAAGAAATACAACGTAATACAACATAGCATCACCCAAATAGCAGGTACAAAGAAGTAATAGAAAACCATAGATGTGCTGGGCCTCTTATTCCAGTCTCAGTCCAGCTTGCAACAAATCTATGCTGACTGTGCCCCACGATGCCGAAAGAGTGTTACAACAGTATCTGGACTGTAAGGTCCAGATATTCAAAAATATAATTTTAAATAAATGCTAGGAATTTCAGCATATTTCTTAAGATTCGGACTTGAACTGCCTCTTGTCAAACAGAAAAGCCTGTAAGACACCAGACACAGAATCTGGGTTCCCTGTTAAGCCATTTCTCTTTCGCATGCCTACTGTTCAACATGGCTCACTATTACCCATGAATCTTTTTTTCTTATCTGTAGACATTTATTCTTACTGTTTTGGCCTTTCAGATCCCCTAGGTGAAAACACATGCTGCAACCTGACTTCTTGAGTAATTCAGAATTATGAAACCGAAGATGCGTGACAGCAATCAATCTCTATCTGCATACATGGCAGATAGAAAGTGTTCTTTCAAAGAAGCTAACACAGCTAACACGAGCTTGGACACAGTACTCCACATGGGGCCTCACGAGGGCAGAGTAGAGAGAAACAATCACCTCCCTCTCCCTGCTGGCCACCCCTCTTTTGATGCAGCCCAGGATACTGTTGGACTTCCAGGCTGCAAGAGCACACCGCTGGCTCACTTTCAGCTTTTCATCCACCAAGACCCCCAAAGTCCTTCTCCACCAGGCTGCTGCTCTTAATGAGTTCTTCTCCTAGTCTATATTCATACCTGGGTACTGCATTGACACATTGCATTTTTGCAAACTTTGCAGAACAAAATTCCACCATATTATCTGATAGTAAGAAAATACAGATCCAATAAATCATCCTTCCTCCTCATGTCAGAAAAGCATCCTACACTGCTATGGAACAACCAGAGAGCTAAGAACTGAAAGGGATCATCCCTGTCAAAGAACGTGGCAGAGTACTCACACTGTGGATCTGTCCTTCATGCTGGCAATATCCTTCAGCTTGGGAGGCACATTCAGGGCAACATTTGTTTGGGGCTATTTGGAGCACTTCTCCCTAGAAAGATACAAGAATCCAATAAGCAGTGTACATGAACTGGAAAATTTAGCATAAAGAGGAAGATATGGCGTTTGGCTATATTCAGTGCTTTCAGTTTGAAGAGAGAACGTATTATTAAGTAAAATATATAATGCTGCTACATAAGACTCCTCATTGAGAACCATCACCTCATTTTGCTGTATTCCACATTTTACCTTCAAAACAACAGCAACAGAATTTACACTTCTAACAGTGCAATTGGGAAATTCTGAGCAGGACTAGTTTTCAAACCAGAATAAAGAATAATTGGAAAGAAAATATCCAAAACAACAAACAGGAATATTCACTGATGGTTATCTGAGGAATGTAGTAGAGCCAAAAATTTTTCAATAGATAACACATTTTCTACATGTACGGAATGGATCTCAGTCTAACTTTGAGCCACACCAGTAGCCCAGCTGGCTGGCAAAATGGATACACATCCATCACCTGAATGTCTTTGGTTTAATAATCAGCACTCCTTTTAATAACACTATCTGAAAATTAACTGAAAACTCTTGACCACTTCTACCTCCAGCACAGACTGTTAACACTGCTACCACTTGCTTTGCACATTCCAGGGGTTTAGCAAGCTGTCTGCATGCTGCATCCTGATCAGCGGCAAGAAAACACGTGATGCTGATGGAAGCAACTCAATGCATAAAGGAAAAAAACATCAGTACAGACATCAGCTATCACTGAAAAAATCTTAGCCTCCTGTCCTTGAAAAATCTCCATGGACTCTCCAAAGCAATGCTTTCACGTTCCTCACAGCTGCATGTTAGATCTTACTGTGCAAGGGTGTCTGTCACTGATGGCAGCACATCTGGAGGCCCCTGGCACCACCTGACTACAGGATTTTTTTCCCACAGCTAATAAAAGGACCAGACAATTTAACTGGTGACACAGAAGCTGGAGAGGAAGAAAACAGAAACAGAACACCAAAACCAGTGAAGGTTCAGGAAGTAAAATATAGTACGTTTTTACCAATAAGGTCACCTTCTTCAAAATCCTACGTAAGGTTTTCTCAGGAGACATTCTACGTCCTTTCCCCAGGGGTATGGCCAGCCTCATGGGGATTGCTCTTGCTCAGGAGGGTGTATCATTTGCTCTGCTATAATCAAAAATGCAACGCCGCAAATTGTCCTCCTATTAATCCTTTATTTATAGGAGAAGCGTGATCAGAGTGATTTGAAATGCTACAAGTCCTTGATGTTTTCTAAAAGAAACACTTTGATGTTTCAAAATGAAAAAAGAAATTACTACTTCAAGACTTCCTTCACTATCATCACCAGGTATGCTCTGCAGACTGTCTGCTTTTGTTTATACCTTGGTGCTGTACACAAGATCAACAATATTAGCATCGATCTCATTGTATGTACGTAAGAAATAAAGAAGAATGGTGATTTCGGACCTTGGTTCTCAGTGGCAAGATTTCTGAAGAACAAGCAACATTTTCAAACAAAGACCCAATTCTTCTCACCATTTAAGTTGCCAGAACTCTACAGAGGATTTAAACTCTTCATTTTGAAGATTACCAACGCCAAGGAGTCAGATTTTCAGTGTAAAATGAATCTCTATTTCCCATTCTGAGCTTTACAGTTTCCACCTTTTCATTCATCCTTTTTTTTGTTGTTTTTTTTTTCTGTTGTTTAAATGAACAACGTATTCTCTAGCCCAGCCATTCTTAGGTATGCCATGACAGCACTGTCTTCTTTATTTCTCTCTAAAGCACAGAAACTCCTAGTATTTCAGTCTCGCTTTAATCAACACACAGTGATAATAATGGGGAAAACACTAAGGATCAAAATTTGTTCCCTGTTAATACTGTCATATTGGAAAATATTTCAACCTGGTTTATAAAGCTATATAATTATTATATTGGCAGTGCTTCTTCAAAGCACTCATTTTCATTGTCATTCATGCATTCTACCCTAGTAATCCAGATGCTAATGCAACACCAATTCCATAGCTAATTACATATAACCATTAATGAAGGCTCAGACAGAGAAAGATAAACAGGAGACAATGAAGCTCAACAACCATCACAAAGCACAAGAAATTGAAAGACAATCTCTGCTCTGTTATTGTTCACCAGAGTGGAAAGCGTCCATCTGCCTGCCTGACAGTGACCCAGCTCCATCTTCAAATGAAAGGTGACTGGAAGCTGGGCTCATGCTAGGAGGTCCCAACTCAGTCCAGGAGGCTTCTTTGGGCACGAGACCGCCCTCAGAGCACCAGCAGTCTGCAAGTCGTTTTAGCACCAAGCTTCTGGCTGTAGCAACAGCCAGAGGTGGTGCATCACTGTGCTACAGCCAGCGGGTTCACACACTGGGTTCTGCCTGTGTGTTTCTTTCACAGGTTTTCATCAATAAGGAGTAAACGAGCACAAAGACTGTTCCTGACCCTGGGCGGTCCCCACACACCCTGGGAGGGAAAACATGAATTCACTGCTCCCTCCCACATCCCCCAAATCCTGCTGCGAATCAGATTCTCAGGTTCAAAAGGAGATGCATGGAAGCAGCTGAACACAGAAATTTGCTACAGTGACTGCCATGGTACTGTACAGAGATAAGCAACCAGCTAATCTATGCTTATCCCTCCCGGTAAAAACTTCATGTTACATCCTCTTCTCATCTCCCTTAAAACAAGAGGAATTTTACCTCCACATGGACTGCAGGACCTATGCTCCCCACTATACCTTTACGTGTACTGTGTGTATACCCACATGACAATTTAACATGTCACTATTCCAGGAGTTTAAAGCAGAAGAGGGCTGGCAACTCCAGCGAGACCTGACATTTCTCTTACCATGAAGAGCCTATCAGCTGGTGTTCGGATCACTGCAGACCCTTACCTTCTGAAAGTCACACTGAGGATGTTTGCAGACAGTAGGTTCACAGGTGACAACATTGCTATGGCAACTGCAGTCTTGGCAAGAATCTGGCTTCCAAATTGTGTTATTCTGCAAACAAACAGAAGTTTAAAATTAGACCCATGCCACACAAGGTGTGCACTATTTTATGAAACAACAAATGGCTCATACCGCTCAAAATAGGCCCTAAGAATAAAGCCTGCAATGGACAGCCTTCCCTCCCATATGCTTATCAGTCACAACTTAGGTATTGTTCATTCAACAAATTCCAACATATAGTTGAAAGACACAGGCACGCACGGCAAATAACCAACTGCAACAGCAAGACAGTTGATAGGAAATAACCTCCATAAACCTCAAGGTGTTTACTGCATCTTTGTGACACTTCTCCATGGACTTCAGGTTGCCCGAACTGCAGCCACTGTTATGACCACAGTTCATGCTAAGGCACCTGAGCTAGCTTTGAGACTAATCCACCCCTGCAAAGATCTCTGTGGCAGCATGCAACATAGCACACACTGATGGGAAATACACAGGACCTTACTGAAACCCTTGATTTCAAGTCAGTTCTCAGCTGCTGAACACAATAATCAAAATTTTGAGCCTGCAATAATGCAGAAGGAAGGGTGCTCAAGTTGAAACCATGATTTAAATTGAGCACATTACGTCAGGCTGTTAGATGGAAGCAAAGGTCTAGAGAGCATAAGATGCAATTAAACTGATTTAGTCAAAAACGCTGAATGCATGGCCAGCTACAAAGAGGCTCTACCTAGTCACATCTATCCAGAACATCATGGAAGATGGGAACTCTAACCAAGCAGGCGGTCCAGCAGATTTAGAAATAGCTGTCACCACCGCTTGATCAGTGCACCCGACTGGAACACCCACCGCTAATTTGCAAAGGTTTTCACCACTCCTGCTTGACCCCTTTCCATTCCCTCCATGTCGAGGTCATGATCCCACACTGCTACAGCACTTTCATAAGCTATCTCAGGCCCCTGTCCAGATGCTTTGACACTTCGCAGACATCTCCTTCCCTCCCAACAGTTTCTCCAAGGTCTGAGCAGCCACCTGGGACTTGTTACCTTTGGCAAGATGCTTGGAAAACAAAGCTTTCCTGCTCTTTACTCCTGAACATGGACTTCCAGCCATCCCAACACTAAACAGCAGCAGCATCCCAGAAAAGCAACCAAGGCTTCTGCCTTCCTATGAACATGGGCATGGTGAATAAGAAAAACTGCTGTAAGAGCAAGGAAGCTTAAGGCACCAGGTTGGAGGGAACAGACTCCTTGATGGCACTAGGATGCTTTTGTAGAGGAGATGACAGCCCCTGAACCAGGCGGCTTGCACCCTGGCATCCCTCAGAACAGGGTGCACAGTTGGTGCAGACAGGGTATCGGGCAATCCACCGCACTTTCAGCCAGCATAATCACTTCACTATGAGCACTGGGTATTTTAAGAGGGGGATGCAGCTGGGCTGTATTGGCTGCTGGGTCAAATTTGTCCAGAAAGAAGATTCAGCACTGAAAAACAAATTGTCTGAGCACAAAGGATGATCTCCCACTAAGAGTGCAGTGCCTTGCTATAAGCAGCAAGTGGCTGGCATTAACATCACTCAAAGGCTTTCTCAAAATGCCAAGGCAATGCAAATGGAAATGAGTCCCTCAATATTGCAATGAAGACAGAGAGATAAATGAGAGAAGAAACGTATCTATTATTTATCATGCTTAAAGCTTGAAGTTTAAAGGTTAAATCTGCCTATCCTTATCTAGAGTCTCAGTGACTTAGACAACTCACAGAAGCAACAGTTTGCTATTAAGATACTTACTGGGTAAACCACAGGGTCAGCACTATCTCTGTTTCAGAAATCTTTCCTCTTTCCTGAACTCAGCTCCTCTGCAGTTGTCAGTTCTCCCATGTCAAGTTCCCTTTCTCAGCAGTTTAAAAAAAGCAACCAGTAGCTATGTACTGAGGTATTATGAAAGATATATCAATTGCTATATCCATATTTAATTATCTGCTTTTAAAAGTCTAAATAAAATAGAAAGAGGAATATCAGTTTCTTATAGGAACAACTCTTTTACATTAGACAGCCACTGTACATGCACTAGTCTACACTTATGCCATAAAAGAGGTTTTCCTGCACAGGACAGAGAGCTGCTATCCAAGCCACTAAGCCTCATTTCAAATCGATCTGAAAGATGGCCAGAGTCTACACGGTGTAGTGATTTACTCCACTGAGTCACTCGACTCACAGTGTACCGTACTACTGAGGTAAAATAAGAAAGGAAAACACGATCACCAGTTTACCAGCAAGAATGCATTTAGGGCTAGCGATTAAAACTATTCAGTGTGCTGACACAACATTGAAACGTGCTTTAAAGGCCCATTAGACTGTTTAATGAAAGCAAAAATCCTGAAAAATCCAACTCCATATTTAGGCACTCACACAGAAGCTGCCAGGCCCTATGCTGTTCTGACACCTCAACACAATGACTGCAAACAAACCGATGGCAACACTGGATACAGCCAATGCACAGGTGTCATATGAAGTGTCAGTGTAGCAGGACAGAGAGAGCACTGGTGGAAGCTCTTGTTGATATGCCCCATTCTGCACACCCTTGAGTAGAAAAGTCCAGTTGTCTTCATTTTAAAACTGTCAAAACAAAATGGCTTAATCTTTGACAATGAATGAACAGCACAAACCTGCAAACAGTAGGATAATCAAAAACACTGCTAACAAATCCCAGCACCTCTTCAATGCATCACAAAAGCATTTCATTTAGATCAAACTGTGTGTCTCCACTTGTGGTAGTGCTTATGCATAGGCAAGGAACAAGCACTCCAGCAGGGTGAGAAAGGTAGGGGAGAGTCTCTGTTAATGATGCTGGCAACATCTCATTAAGGCAAGAGATGGCAGTAAGGGATCCATGGGGCAAAGTATCAACAATACAGAGAGGATGTAGTTTCCACTCTGGTAGTGCAGCTGAGACTCCACTCACACATATAGCTGTGGCTGTAGAGCAGAAACCTAGAAACCACCTCTGCCAACAGATTTACTGCACAACTACAGAATAAATTCGGGTTAAGTTATGGATGCACAAAGCTCTAGCTAACACACATGCTGTTGTTAACCCATTCTGATCTCTTCAGCATACTCAGATCCAGCCTAAGACTTAAACGCTATGGTAACATCCAGAACTCCTAACATCTTTCCACTGGCAAAAAGTGACAGTTAATCATCAAAACCATTTCATGTATCTATTGATCTATTCACGTACTTGTTTATTTCCAGCTGGAAAGGAATTCCAAAACAGTGGGTGGCAAATGAGAAAAATCTATGCACAAGTGATGTCAGCATTGAGAAGCTGCCTGCGTTTTAAACTTGGTCACTCACTGCACGGTGAGGCTGCAGCCTCAGAAGTTGCCAGAGGGCTAGCACTGGGCACAGGAGAGAGAAGGGAAGAGCTGGTTGAATGCATCCCATGGGCACGCACATATTACTGCTTCCAAGGGGCAGATGAGACTCCCCTAAGTCTTCACCCCATAGGCTTCTCCCCTTTATTAAATAAGTAATATTTCTATGGTGAGCTGGCAGCCAAAGGACTCATATGGCAAGCCACCTTTACATTATGAAGTCCAAACACTCTAGTTTCTGACAAAACCAACCTACTCTCCTATCTTCTCCCTCTCCAGTTTCCACCACAGCCTAAACAGGCTGGGTGCTACCTGGGGGCTCATCCAGCCTTTTCCAAATCCACCCTAGGTGAGAATCTGAGCTGGATCCTGAAGCACTCTGCTTACAGCTGGAACCATCCACAGGTGACTTTCATTGCTAGGTATCAGACATCACTGCAGTGCTTTTGGGAACTCATAAACCCATCACCTGATTTTTCAGGTAGGAGAGTCTTCCAAGCAGCTCACAGATCTCAGAGTTCAGCCTTTGTTCAGAATTCCCGGCTATGAAGCAACAAACCTAAAATCAAATTTGAACATGTGACTCCTGACAACAACTAATTTTACTGATTTCTCTACAGGGAGGTGGAGGGGTTACTCTCTGCAACACTGCTGAATGTCTGAATGTTACAGTTACGGTAAACTGAGCAAAATGCAATGCTCTGGTTACAGGCCATTTGAAGTGCAAGCCACTTAATTCCTTTGAGGTCAGACAGAAAGGCAGGACACACACTTCACACATGATGAAAAAACACAAAAGAAGTTGGAGTTCAGTGCAACAATGACTTTTTGGTGGTATTGCTGGATACTGTGTCAGGATCATATTTAAAACTAATTCTACCACACTCCCTGTGTGTATTGCTAAGCATATAGCTAACAACTGCTAATACAGAAAAGCATAAAAAGATTGTTCAATGCATATGTAGAACTCTTATGACCTGAGGAATGTGGACTGTAATCACCGCTGGTATTTTCATTACTCTCTTTTCTTCTTTTTCATTTCAGACCTGACTCTGGTTAAGGCAGTCAAACAGAGGCCAGCAGCTTGTGCACGTTCCGCCTCCAGCTAACCCCAAGATCTCAGGGAGCACACGCTAGGATAACATGCTCAAAGCAATGCAGAAGCAAAGAAAGGCTCCCAAGTCACTCTGTTGATAGCAATCAAAATACCAAGCAACCAATTGCAAAACAAGGATCCCACCAACCTGCACGCCATATTGCAAGGCTTCGTTAGTATCCCTCTAGCACTTGTAAAGAAACTTGAAAGATCCCAGATACTACTCTTTATAACAGAAAGCAAAACTTTATTCTGTAGACCCTTGAAGAACTGCTGTAAATCCACACTACATCTTCTCTAAGGCACTGAACCTCAGTGGATAAATTATCTGCAACAATTAAGCACCAAATTTCTACCCTGTTAAGAGTGTACTTTCATCAATGACACTTTAAGAGGCTTTTTCCTTACAAGTGCTAATATAATTAACAGTATAAATAATGAAATACTGTGCACAGAGCACTTTGAAGATGGAAAGCACTCTTTACGCACCAAGTAGTGCCATTATAACTAATTAATGGTTTGGATTTCCCTACATCAGAAGAATAAATGATACCTAATTTGATTGAACCTTAAATACTATGCTGTAAAAAGAGATGTACATGTTCCACTTGTTTGGTTTGCAGAACGGGACCCAGAAAAGCAAGATACGCTCCCAGGCGTTCAGAACCTGCGGGCACCTAGACACAAGGCAAAGCGAAATAAAACCCAAGACACTGGAGCACAGCACAAGAATGCTGTGAGTTTGGAAAATACAGACAAAGAGAAAAATGTAAGAGAGGAAGCACAATAGCTGCACATTAAGAAAAGGCTAAGAAGAAATGGAGGCAAGAAAGCAACTGGCAGTCAGAGTAAGAGAGGCCTAAGCAAAGCATCATCTGAAGGGCCAAAGAGCAGAGAGAGAGCGGAAGTGGAAGCCCAGTGCAGCTGGAAGCTCTCCTGGGTTGTTGCTGCCACATTCTTGCATTAAACAGAGCACAGAGTGACCTAAACCTCTTTAGACATGCCTTCTTTGAGCAGCCTTTCTAACTTCATATAGTTGCACCTGTTCCTCCTCTATCTCAGTTAAAAAAATCAAAAATAATTGGAGTCTGCTATTAATATCTAAAAAGCCTCAGTAACCTGATCAGATGCAGCGTGGCGTGGGCTCTTGCAGCACCAGATGACAATCCATGCTCTATTCTGGTGCAGTGACAGTGGAAATAAGGCGCGTGCAACAGCTGCTTTGTCTCCCTCCTGCTTCCCACGGTTTCATGGAAATGCTTGGCCAACCCATAAAATGCTGCAGGATGCTGGATTCCCCCTGCAGCATAGCAGGGTCATCTGCTCGGGGGCATCACTGCAATTACAAAGCAGATAGAAAGCAGTAGTCCACAGCTGAAGCCTTAATTGTAGCCAAGAATCAAGCTTGGAATTTTTAGTATCGTGCTGCAAACAACACGGTTGTTGTTGTTCACTGTGTGCCTTCCTAGTTGCCTTTTCTACTTTTAAAAGAAATCAGTAAAATGTGACACAACTCTCTCACAACAGGACTGCTCTGTCCCTGGGCACACACACAAGAGCAGCTCCTGCATTTTGGGGAGTGAAGGATCTCACCGCAGCCCATCGCGTTCCAAAGGGCCATGGTTCAGCTGGCAGCAATGCTCCAGCCAGGCCAGGCCACCCGGACCTCCAGTGTGATTCTCCAGTGAGAAAGGCAGGTATCGGGTGTCCCAGAGCAGCAATATGAGGCTGCTTTGTTGAAACCCTGGGCAGAATCCGGAGCAATTACACTTTGGTAACAATCACCAGCATCACCCACCAGCTGCCAAGTGAGGAGACTTGGCAACTCAATAATAGCGCTTTCATTCATCATTTCCACTCCAATTAGCTGACAATATCGGGCAATTGGCAGAATAAACCCAGGCGTAAGGGAAGCTGAGCACTATGTGGTCTGCAGGATAGATCCATGAGCGGAGCAAGAAAGAGTTGGAAGGAATTCACAGATGTAAAGGATTTCTGGTCCCCATTCACATATAGACTCGTATGTTTTTTCTCCTGTAACAGGCAGCTGCTGCCAACGCCAAGTGCAATTTCCAATCTGGCACATGCTTGCATGTAATAACCCCTCCAAAATGGTCTCTTGGGTTTAGTACAGCACGCTCATGGGGGATGGCTCGGGCTCTGAATCCAAATGGAATGCAGTTGGAGTGCGAGAACAGAGCAGTGATGGCAATGCGTGCAGCAGGATTGACACCACACCAGCATGAGCATGTCGCTTCGTTGGGAATTCAGAACTAATTTTTCCCTTCTTCCAATTAGGGAGTTAAAAAGTTATGCATTAAAACAAGGTACTATTTTCAAACACAGTTCATTAGTCAGATGCTTTTTACAACTTCTAGTTCAGTGTTATGTCTTTTACTGGCTGTCCAGGCCTTTTAAAAAGCAAGAGTCTGCCTTAAGGGGCTGCAGAGCAGGGAGGACTGTGGAACTGATCTCTTCAGTCACTGGGGTGCTGCTGCAAGCTTTATCTGCCTTTCACACTGACACAAAAGCACTTACTGCTCAAAGTGGCCAAATTCCCTGTGACCCAACAAGAGTACAGGAATTAAAACTAATTTTGTAAATCATCAGTGCTAATCACAATTTAAATCAGCACACAAACCTTCATTTAGACCAACGAGACAATTATTTTTCTGCAGCAGTGTTCCTATGTAAAGGTTCGTGTGTTTTGGTTGCTTACCACTGAAGTACATTCATCTGTGCTCAGGCACATCCGTTATAACTAAATGCTACCTGTTATTTTCCTGGTTGGAAAAAAATCTCCTACATTACTGATAACCCCTTAAGTGACTGTAGTTTGCCACATTTTTATTCCAACTTGTACCCATTCCTCACCTATTGTCAGTGACCCCTATCAGTATTTCTAAAACAAAAAACTAACAGCAGTACGATCTCTATTAGTTAAATGATTTCCCCTGTAATGAGTATGTAAAAAAATAACTTTAGGAGAATATTTTGCATTTATAAACAGTGAATTAAAAGTACCTTAGATGCACCACAGAAAATTTTTAGAACTGGATGATCTCAGCCCAGGTTTTAATGCTGAAACGGGGTTTTCTCCCTGTGTTTTTAACCTCCACTTTTTAGAATGAAAGGAAAAAGGATAAACCAATTAAATAAACTGAAATTAATTATTTCCTTGGCCCGTGAAGAGAAGGCTCCTATTGCCAGAAGTTGATTCAGCACTACTTTCCTATGTTTATCGAAAAAAAAAAAATCCGTAAGTTCAACAGATTGACTTAAAATAAACAACGGCAAAGCTGGTCGCAAACACACATAGTTTGCTTTTTTGCAAAAATGTAAATGATTTAAAAAAACTCTTAATTCTTTTTACATTTAGGCACGCAGATATCTGACATGAAGCTGAAGATGTCACACACACCACGTTAAGCGAGTGCTCAGCACTAGCACCAATAAACAACAGGTGTTTATTTGAAAAACCAACTATCACTTGCTCACACACATCCCCTTCTGCACATACGTCCCGAATCCAAGCAACATACAAGGACTTCACTTTTCTGGCCATCATATTTTTATTTCATCTCTTTTCTGGGAGCAGTAACTTTAATCTGTGTCTATGGTTATCTCATAAAACCAGGACCTTTTAACCCCACTATAAAGTCGGTACCAGAAGAAGCAGAGGGGAATAAAATTTGAGTTTCTCTCTTTTTACGGGGGAAAATGGTCCCTTGTGTAAATTGGGGTCTTAACCATTTTTTCTTTTATTTTTGTTCTTTTTTTTTTTTTTAAGCTGTGCTGTGCAGAGGAACACACATTTCCTGATGAAGCAGCAAAAGCCACGTGCCAAGAGAGAAGCACCAGAAGACATGCAGGTGCTAGCATCTCCATGCAAACACAGTGACTGACAACGCAGCAGCCCTGACACACTGCACTGTGTTCTGTTTTCTTGGCCGGGAGCACAACTTCCCAGACCTGCCAGAAGCAAAACACTCTGCACACAGTGAAAGAGATGCACTGAAAGCATTACCCCAAAGAGAGGACTCTGATATCCTTTCCTATCACCAAGATCCCTCTCCCTCTTGTATAAAACTGTCATTTGCATTCAACAGAGACTTTTGAAAGAAAAAACAAAAAACAGATTAAACCCCACCAATTTTAATAACATCCCCAAACCAAAAGCTTGGCTTTAAGGTCCTGAGACGCTGAAGTTCACTTGAGGGTACAAAGTTGGCTCCATTGTGAAGCTTTTATCCAGAGGCAAAGCAAGCGGGTTTTCTTTTCATTTTTTTGGAACAGAAATCATGAATTATTTCTTATTTTCAAGCCTTCAGTAATAGGGCACCTCTTATCTAATCAAACATTCCAAAAAAATAATGGCATCTGGTAACGTAGTTGTTTTACGGTTTTGCACTAGTACAAACCCCCCACACAAAGCCCCTGAGCACTGCCAGAGCAAAGCAGCCCAAGGTTCTGACCTAACCACAGACAACACACCCTGCTCTACATAGAATTACGGGGGTTAAGAAGGGAAGGGCAGGAATGCTTACAGCGAGTCATTTTTGTACAGATCCATTACTCCTCAACCTGACTTCTTGTAAAAACATTTTCTTGAGCACAAACAATCAGGCAGGATAAGGAAAGACTTGCCTAGAACAGCATGCAGCTTCCCTGCAAGCTTTCTTCACACACTGGGCACCTCTATAAAAGAACACAGTGAACAAGAAGTAAAACCAATTCTCAGAAGCAAAGACTTAGTAATCTTAATACCACTGCACTCACTGAGAGCAAAGATCCATCTTGCCTTTGACAACACCCAAAGTCAAGTGAGAATACAAATATGGACAACAGTGTTTCTTCCACTAATACCCTCCATGCAATTTACAGTTCAGAGAATTCCTAAGCCAGAAATTGTGTTTCTGCATTTAATAATTCTCAGGGCCATCTCCTCTGTGAATGTGTCCATTCCTTAAACTCACAAAGGCTTTAAGCACTGACATTTTACAGCACAGTTTTAGCACTTAACCACATGTGGAACGAGAAAAGCATCTCCCTTGCGGAGAAGCAAAGCCATGACTGTGCTGTTCTGAAAGGGGCAAAAACAGAGGTCAGGCAAATAAACAGTAGGATAACACACCAGGTCCTTGCATTTCCCAGGATGGCAGCTGAGAATAGCTCCCTCGCTGCTCTAAGCAAAAAAAAAATGAATAAAAAGAAAAACCTAGAGGACTTGCTGCTCTCCGTTCCCATTTCTGCAGATAACTACTGAGATATGAAGCAAGATTTCTCTCTCCCCTGTGCTTGCACTGTACTTTCCACCCTGTATCTGTCCAGACTGCAGTCTTCCTGGCACTGAGTCCAGTCTTTCTTACCCCTTCTTCAGCACTGGCATCATGTGCCCAAATCTCAAGGCATGGAAAAGAGCTGTGGTTTCTGATCTGAGCCAGCCAGGAAATGGCAGCGCTACTGACCCGTGCCTGCCCCCACTGATGCCATCAGGCTGCGAACAAAGCCCTTGTGCATATGTCTTGGTTGCAGTGAACTTGGAAAGGGGTGAACAGAGAGAACATCCTTAAACAAGAAAGGTTTATTCCATTTACCTCCTTTTGCTGCAGATTTTTTCCATGCCCAATTATGCATTAAGTTTGATGGATCACAAATACCAGCAACTCTCCTTAGTATCCAAGAAAAAAAACCCAAACCTCGTGGGTTTTCCCCCTTTACTCAACATTTCTGACAAATTTCAAACATCCTCTCCCAAAAGACTTCTGAATAAATATCAAATCCATTAAGTCTGATTGAACAGCTTTTGGAAAGAAAGGAGGTAAGAGACAGATTTAACCTTAACTTGATCATAGCTTTAATTATAGCATATTACGGCCACGATCTCTGGAGCAGCAGGAGTCAGAATCTCTGGTGTGCAACAGTGTACACACACAGTGTGCAGGTGCATCTCAATGCAAAGTGCAGCTTTACCTGCCCGGGAGCAGCAGGGAGGTTTTATTCTGTTCCCTGGAAATGCTGCTGCTTGTTCAAGAACTGAGCCCGTGAAAGCTGCCAGCACTTTAGCAGCCATCAAACACTAACGGCTGCAGAACCACAGGCAATCACTGTCACTATTGTGCACAGAACCAGAGCCTGGAGGAAAAAAAAAATCACATACTTTAAATTGGCCATTAAACCAATTTGATCGAGTGCATATATTATCAGAGATTCCCCACAGAGCACAGTTTTACTCTGCTTTCTAGGAAACACTGCTGGCCTTTTGAGCACTTCTTAACGTTTTTGAAGGAAGGACTTCATAGTCCCAACACATGCGGGTCAAATGATGAAGGAATATTGCCAGCAGGATGAATAATTTCAAATTCATCCTGCCACGCTGCTGAAAGGCAAGTAATGTTGGGCCAAATGCTTCAATGTTAACTGTATCTAAGCAGGGCAAAATGAACAAGATAGGCTAAGCCTTTCATCCCACTCCTAACAAAAGAAAAAATATCAGGGTATGAAAATCATTGCAGCTCAGCCAGCTGATTCAGCAAAGAAAGAAAAGCTCCTTCGGTAAAAGTCATTTGCAACAGCCCCTCTGAAGTACTACGCTATGTGAAACATGGCTGTATTTTTACTTCTTGAAGGCAAGAATACACTCTAGGGCAATTTTGCAAGCCACTTTAGTAAATATATAGATATCTCCAATGCCAAGCTGGATATTTAGAAAGTATCCTTTGAAAGCGCAAAGCAAGGAAAAATGTGCTTGAATCCTACTACTGTTACCATGGATCCAAGCACAGTAATCTCTCTTACAGCTCGTGGAAAATACAACCCTTTATGTCCTTATCTTTAATCTGAGCTCCCCATGCAACAGATTAATAAACAAGTTCTCTTTCCATCAAAGAGGGGAGGGGACCTCTGCAAAAGTCCTACAGAGTCATTAATCACCACAAACAAAGGCTTCATTACTGTGCAAAAATGATCAGTAAAGGCCAGCAGAAAAGGAGATTTCTTAGGCGGTCCTCATGACTTCTGGTATTGTTTCAAGAACCTCTGGTTCACTGGTAGCTATCAAGAATTAACAAGGTGGTCATTTTATGACTAAACTAACTGAAATGAACGGCAGCAAAAACGGTATGCAACAGCTCAGTATTTCACTTAAATACACAGACTCCATGTTGCATAATGTTACAAATAGTTAAATTAGTTGACTTTGGCACACAGAAGTTACAGGCTTGTAAACAAAATTAGGCTTAAAAGATCCTAGAAAAGGTAACAATGACTTAAGCATTTGTGTACTTCTTGTAAGAAAAGAGGCCTCTGTGACCTTTTCTGATAGCTGCGATACATTAAAATCCACTGTTTTCAAATGCTTCACAGCATCCATCTTTTGCTTCTCTATTTTATCCCAAACTTTCTGCAGAGCCATGTTTAGCATTCCTCCACCGCACCGCCGTGTGCTCACCAGGTAACACGAGCAAGCTTTCCTTCCTGTCTGCCCCATGGGAGAGGGACTACCTCGAGGAACTCACCTTTGATGAACTAAAAACCTCTGACCAGATTCATAACGACAAAAGACGAATCAACCTGTTAAATATGACTGCCCAGATTCAAACTCCAGCTCCTAACTGCCCCGAACTGCTAGTTAACAGCAACAGAGGGAAGTCTCACACTTGCACTTTCCTGTGTCTAGCAAGAAGAGAGGAATTTCAATCGAGCAGTCAGTTCAACAACAGTACCTGCAACAAAGCACAGCATCACACGAAGGCTGCAGAGGCAGATAGAGCGTGTGCCTGAAATAAGAGAGCGCAAGGCTCAGGCAAATGGAGAAGCACAGTTTTCCCAAATGATCAGGCTAAGATCCTATGGTGAAACTACTACTTCCATTAAGTGGAAAGGAAACACATTCTGGAAGGAAACTGAGACTCATGGGGGTACTATCTTATGACAGGTTGCTGTCAACACTCTCCATGCACACCTGAAGAGCAGCAACTTCTCCAGCAGTTCATTTTTTTCTTATTACTGTTTGATAATATCTGTCCAGTCGCTATCTGCATTATCAGCACATTCAACCATCTGGAGAGTGTGAAAAGAAAACATAATGCACAACGATTTCACCTCGAGATATGCCAGAACTGACTGGATGAAAAAAAAGGGTATTGTAATTTGAGATTGTAACTCACAGTACAATTATCACTGAAGACACAAAGAAAGATTTCCCTGCCCTCACTCCTCCATCTCTGCACATCACCATGAAAGCAATCTACTCTTCCAGCACAAATGCCATGTAAAGAAAAATTACGTGTGCCTGTAATTGCAGGTCAAACTGTTTCCAAAACTATTCTTTGGCATCAAGGTCGTGAATGACTGTCAGGATAGATGAAGAGTGAGAGGACCTCTTACAGCGTGGGACGAAGGAGAGAAGAAACTGATGAGATAAGCAATATGGTCCCTACTGTTCACCGGGTCATGTGTGCTCTGAAAATACTGATTTTTTGCAGAAACAGTAAAGCGTATCTCAAGCAAAACAAGCTAAAGAGTACAGTCAATTATCCCTTGCTCTACTAAAGAAGAAATTCCACCAGTATAAGGTTACCCTGTTGTTTCGTTGTCATTTCCTCCACAAACACCTCTGTTAATAGGAGGGTTTCCTAGTGAACTACTAACGGCAGGCCCAGTGTTGTTCTTTATTACAGTTATGAACCCATCTACATCCAAAGCCAAGTATCATTTTTCTTTGGAACAAACCCATAAGCTTTACAATGCCAGAAGTGCCTTATATCAAGATTTTCCCTAAAATAAATAAAGGGAGTCTGATTCACAATACATGGAACACTGCCAAGACCCTGCCAGACATGATCTACAACTGTAACTTCACGCTCCTTCACCAGGGAGTTAGCACCAGAAAAAACAACAAGGATTCAAGAGGAAGAGGCAAAGACAGAAAGCACTTGAGAATGTCTATAGGGGAGCAACTTTGATAGCAGGAAGAAATAACTTCAGGGCTAGAGAGGGCATTCACCTGAAACACGAGTCATTGCTTTTCTGGGAGGTTGAGACAAGGAATAGTCGTGTAAGGCATTTAACTCCAGCTTTTGAGTCAGGTAAGACATAAGCAAAATCAACAGGGCACGGTTGGTCTCTGCAATGGAAGCATCATGTGGTAATGAGCATGACTGGCTGTTAGCCAGAAATAAATCATATTATACATTGGTAAGCAGCAGTATTCAAAAAGAAGTAAATTGCAGCCGCCTTTGGGCTCGTGCTGAACACTTCATTTTGCTTTCATTATTCAGAAGCACTGCGTGAAAGGTCATGGCAAAAATATATCTATGTGTTTATTTAAAGTTCAAGTGCTGTAATCCTATCTAAATTATATATTTTTTTTTGATGCATAAGAATATGTACACTGTGATTCTATGAACTGCTCTTCCAGTGTAACGCCAGACACGTCAAGGGTCGCTCTAAAAATAAATGCAATCCATGCTTAGCACATCTCCCCAATTTGCTCTCTTTACTACAGTTTTTCTTCTATTGAAAAAACGATTTTACAAAACCTGACAGTCCAGAAGAGAAGCAAGCTAAGGGACAAAGATTAACATGACCTCTAAAGCTCACGCACATTATTACTTTTCTCTCTCACTCTCAGTACTTAACATCTTGCTCAGAATAAATCTGTGGTAAAAAATGAGGAATAATTTATATGGCAAGTCCATAATGGTGGCAAGAGCAGACAGGGTAAGAAAGAGCACATGCATAAGCACTTATTTAGACTCTCTTGAAAACAGACCGGGTGATCCTTAAATCTCTCTGATGCTCGTGGTTTAAAGGAAGGACAGTTTTACATCACATAATTTCATTCCTTCACTGCAGCACTGAAACACCGAATCTACAGGCGCTCTCTATGAAAGATTTAGCAGAGGCAAAACATTTGCATCCCTTAAGTTCAGGCTGAGGAATAAAATGCATCTCCCGTTCATCCTCAGGCATGCAAAAATGGGATGAATATGACTGCAAATAACACCTGAAAATCTGCTTTTGTTAAACTTCTGCTAGAACTATTTTAATTCTGTTTCCTTAATAAGCTTAAATGAATGCTTGCTAATGTGTTTTTTTCCAAGCACATCTCTTGGATGTACAAAGCCCCAGGCTTCAATGTCCAGATGCATTCAGAGACGAGAGATTCACAGAGAGCTTTCATCACATCTCTCTCAGTGCTGCCATGGATATTTGCCAGTCTGAAGACTGCTCACTGACAGGGTGTGAGCTAATTCTTGTCATGCTGCTTCACGCTTGGCTAGGAATAATTGCTGCCTCATTACCAATTTAATAACAACACCATGATATGGTATAGCTCTTCTTCACAATTTCTTTCCTCTTTTTTTTTCTTCTAATGCTCTTAAAGAAGATATGAAACAGATTAACTGTTATAAAGTTCAATGATTTTTAATTAACTTTTTTTTTCCCTCAAAAAAGGAAACTTGACTTTTCAAGCTTTTGCTCAGGTAGCTTTTACAGAGTTCTGGAAATATCTCCACGATGCTTTTAACTCTAAGTTCCTGCAGGATCTTGGAAGGGTTTCTACTTTTCCTTCATCTGCATCTCTATCAAGACAGCTTGATATGCCCTAAAAGATGCTCAGCTTTTCTGAAGAATGAAGAGATTTAGGAAGAGTGGCACAAGAAAACCTCATTAAGGAACTTTCAATCAGATGGGTTAAGAATGACAAGCGCAGCACAGAGAGTACATTTCCCATTGCATTCTCCCCTTACCAGCCTGCTTCCAGAGAGAAACACAGCCTGAACTGTAACAAATACAGCCATAGGGGAAGCAGGACATTGTATCTACTATTGTATCTACTGTGCAGCTCTACTAGCACGGTCAGCTGTGGGCTGTGAGAGAGTCATAGAGCAGAACAGCAACCACACTCACCCTTGATGCGGGGAAAGACAGGGTCCTACAGGTAAACAAATACAGCCAAACATTACTATCTGCTGAGAAAAGGTTCTGGTTGGAGGACACTTCCCTGCTGTCTTTTCCAAGTGCATGCATGGGTAACACCATTTCAAGAGTCTCAACAAAAACTAAGCTTGTTCTCTTGCTGAAGAGATGACTGCCTCAGCATCCTCTTCCCCTTGCCATTACTCAGATACTCAGAATAAGAAATCTGGAATTATCATCCCGATGTGCTTTTAAAAATCTATTTTCAATTATTTTGCCTCTCTGTTTCAAGCATAGGCCAGTTTCTCTCTGACCCAAGTTTCTGTTAACTCAATTTGTGCGGAGCAGCCAAGCAATAACACTATGACAGGGTACACCTCATCCGCTCCCAGGCACACTGTTAAGCCACTGTCTGGAGGCCAAACCCGCCCTCACCAAACAAGGAAAGTGGCTTGGCTGGCCACGTGCCAGCCACATAGCTGGGGAAATGCTAAGTTTTTAGGAAGGCTTAATCCTCCAATGTCATCATCTGCAAACGAAAAACGGAGAAGGAAATAAAACCAGAGTCAGTCCAACTCAGGTACAGCAAACAGCACCAGGTGGTCCAAGGCAAGTACAAGGAACCTACAGCCAGCAGACTGCTGATCTCCTATGAAATCGCAGCACGTGGTCTGCTTCAAAGACTTCCTGCAGCAATGACTTCCATCCAGAGCTGAGTGATAGGTGGGGGGTGAATGTGACACTACTCCTTTTTAATCTGTGGGGACATTGTTTTCTGGAAGCTCTTAAAAACGCCCTGAATGGTGCACCATGAAAAACACACTGGTTTCATTGTTGTTCTGGACAGTTTGAATGACAGTGGGAGGGAGCTGAGCTTCCCAGCCACAAAGCTATTTCTTGAGGAATTGTTTCACACCCTCACCTCCTCACATTCATCTTGCCCATCTTACACTGTGCCATAAAAGCAGTTGATGTTATCAGCAGCCTGGAGACTTCCTAGAGCTATGATAATCCCACAAAAGGTATGAATGTGACCAATCTGACTGCACTGGTAAACTCAGTTATAAGGAAGAAGACCTGCAAAGAAAAAACAGGTTAATCCTTAGCTACACAAGACCAGTTTCTAAGAGCACTGCAGTAAGGCACTAGAGAATATTACCAGAGCAACGAGACATGACTAGTCCTTTCAGCAGCCTGAATCACAAGCCTTACTCCAGAGCATCCACCTCTCTCAGCGACCTCAGTGATGGAAGTTCTGACCACTGAGGCCTCCAGGCTACAAATGATTTCAAGTATCTGTCTACAGCTTATTTCTCATGCTTTTCAAACAGTAATACATACATACAGTACAACCTGACAATAAGAGGGTAAATATGTTAGAAAATTATTCTGTTACACCTTTCCTTCCTCTTCTCCTACCTTTTTTCCCCCAATAAAGAAATAAAGCTGAACTGGGAGATGCAAGACTACTGAACTACCATTCTGTTTCGTAGGGTATTTCCCCATGGCCATCAGGCAATCTGGAAGGGGAGAAACAAAGCCCCCACCACACAAGTGTTGATCTGAACCTGAAAACACAAATCCACTAGACTGAACACTGTTAAAACAAAACATACTCTGGGTTTCACTAAGGTGCACTGTAAAGACAAAATAACAAATTATAGTCGAGAACGCTAGGAATCCTAGAAGGAAAGCAACATATAATCAACAATCTCTATTATCATGAGACACCTGGAAGCATATGCCAGGGACTGTAATTAACACAGGTGAAGAGCTGCAGAGACCATGCAGGGCATGTGCGAATGCAACACTGTTTGAGTCCAGGTGCTGTGAGCAGAATAGATGACACACCTCCAGGGAGGAAGCCACACAATATTAATGATGATAGGGTTAGCTCAAGAGTAATAACTCTGTTTTACTGCAAATATCAGAGACAAGCAAGTAGGCAAGCTATCCTCCCCAGCACTGCTCCTTCACTCCACTGTGCTGCAAGACTTTCAAAGAGGTCTATGCACACGGCATGACGGATTTTCCAAACAGTTGCATTCATCATCTGATTCTGACCTCCACAGCCCACGTCCTTTCCTGAAACTTTAGTTAGCTTTACCTTGAAAGGAAAAAAAAAAAAGCAAAGTAACTTGGGTCACAGGAGTGAAGATCACAGCTGTAACCAGCCTGTTCTTCAGTGGCTGGGTAACATCAAGCATTCCAGTGCTCTCTTCTATCCTGCAGTAAATGTTGTGCTTTAAATCCATGCAACAGATGTTTAAGTCCTGCTGTTCATCTTACTTCCAGGTTCTGTAAGCCAAAGTATAGGTTTATGAGTTTATTCTGCAAGCTGAGAGCCTGAAAGAAGCTACTATAAACGTAACCCTCACCAATTACTGAGCAGCAACCTGAATAAGAACATTTCCCCACATGGTACATATATGCAGTGTTCTTGCTACTATTTCTTAGCCGGAATTCAAGTGATCACCCCTGGCAAGCCAGAAAAAAAAGAAACAAACATAGCTATACATGTAATATCCTGGAGTTAGATTTATATTAAGTTTCTGTGGCTGCATGCAAGTTTGGAACAAACTGTGATCACACAGCATGGCTTGACAGTGATGGAACAAAAGGCTATACCATAGCCATCTAGCAGGGTTAACTCACCAGTTACAATTACAAATGTCATCTGCAGGAATACACAACTTGCCCCGCACAAGGACTTAAACATTGAACAGAGGTTGTGAAGTGACATACGTGTGAAAAGTGGCCACATTATCACCTTCCAGGGCAAACATGATGAACAGCAGATATAATAAGTGGAAACTGCATCTGTGAAGCCTGAGCACAGGCTTCTAAAATACTGTCCCTGCAAACATGCACCAGGCAGCTTCAAATCGAGAACAGACTCATCATCAAAACACAAAGGGTTTCCAAAAGCAAACCTGTAAAACTAAAAACTCTTCAGTTTCCTCTCACCTTCAAAGTAACAGCAGTCTTTCTGAACCTAAAAAGCACAGCATGTTGCTGAGGGAAGATGCCTGTGTGCACCACCACTTCTTTCAGACGAGGAAAGATGCCTGATGAGAGCCAGGGCTCTCCCTGAACAAGCAGACTGCAGAAGGGAAAAGCTAAGTGCTCTGTGCTCCCCTCCCTATCACATGCCAGCCCCCACCATGCTGAGACATCAAGACAGTCAAGCAACGCTGTGTCTTGAGCAGGGGATAAAAACCTGTTCCTTATCCCACGATTAACTTTCAGAGATCTCCTCAAGAGGAACAAAGAGATACAAAATTTTAGAGTTCAGCTCAGAGTATACCTAGCATGAAAGCAAGCAGATACTAAGACCTGAACAACTCCTACCTGTATGATTAACCTGGGTACCACTCCCACCTCCGCAGGCACAGTATACCGATAGGAAAATACTCAAGATCTACATGCACAAGTCCTATCACATCCTCCCCACCCCTTCCCACCCACCAATATGCACTGTGGTGAAAGAGTTTCATAAAACAGTCTGTCTCCTCTCTAAAAAGAAGACTAGTTACTCCCGCATAATTTCTATAGCCATCACTCATGCATTATTTGAGTTACACATTTACAGGCTTTATCTCCAAGCATAATGGAAAATATGTCAGGATGCCAGGAAAGCATGGATTATTGCTTATGTTGCCATACTGAAGTGGACACAACTAGATCCAAAGCATCATTCCAGCAGAAAGACAGAAGGGATGGGGCAAAAGGACAGCAGACAGCCTCCAGGCTCCCTGCTGGTTCGCCAGGCCACAACCAGAGTAAATAAAAGGAACCAGCATTTCCGATAATTTCCTTCGGCTGCGCCACCTGCTAGGAATCATCAGCACATGGCTCCCAACACATGCTATGGGATAAGAAAAGATCACAAAGAACGTCCAACAGTGAGAGCCTGAGAAGAATGTTAATCCCACCAGTGAGCCCTGCTATGCATGCTCAAGGAACCAAACTGTAATTCAGATGCCTGACAAGGTGATGGTTCGGAAAAAGGGAAAACATCTTCACTTCTGCTTTCCTTTGTGACGTTTTTTCATTTCTTATTGACACGAAGCATTGAACTCTCAATATTGAAGCCATTTTACTTCATCTGCCCTTTCCCACTTGGCGGCTGTACTTGCCTCTGTTTTGTTGGTCAGCTCTGTTTCTTCCTGTACACTTTTCAAAACTATCCTGGATGGGGAAAGTCACATTGTGAGAAAGAGAAAATCCACGTTTTGCCACTCAGTGCCAACTCATTATTCAAATGTCTTCAAAATTTTCGGATGAGAAAGTCTCCAAATCTTCTAATTTTTACGTTTTTATACTTTCCCAGAACACAAGAATGCTCTTAAAAAAGATCACATTTTAGTGGTGATTTTAAACACCTCTGAGGAAAAGGACAGTTAAGTGGAATAGCGAAATGTTTTGTCTCCGGAAAGCATTTGTTTCCAGAATCTAAAAGAAAAATCATTTTGCACAGTACTGTATGCAACTTTATTAACACCCAGCACAGTGCTAAACCCCTCAGTTCGTAGTCTGCAATCACTCTGCAATTTCGCTGTAGTCGGTTACTCATTCAAATAGCAAAACTAAAAATGCAAGCAGCTGAAGCTGCCACTGCCACCACACTGCCTGCCAGCAACTCTAAAAGGACTGTAAGGCAGACTCAAGCCTGTAAGCTTTGCTGACCCTAAACACAAGGACCGCAAGTAGTCACCTCTCCCAGTGAAAAATCAGCAACCAGTTTAACACCAGAGGAAGATCTAAAGCTCAAACACTCTTATGGAAAAAAAAAAAAAACCATTGTTTTTTCTCTCAAAAATATCTCCCGTGGAAGTTGTGGCCTACTTTTCAGCCGGCCACACATTCCATCCCAAGAGCTGAGATTTTGATTCTATCAATGTCAATGTAATGTAAAACAACTTTAATATTTCAGGTGGATGGGTCTGGCAAATCCCTTCCTTCCAGATGTCATTTAAATTTTATGGAGAGGCATAAGAACAGTGATTTATGCAAGATGGAAGTCCTAGGAGGAGAAGCCTGTCACACACAATTCTCATACTATGTCCATTGTTTCACTGTAACAGCAAATTGCACAAATTCAAAGGAAGAAGACAGCAGGGAACCATACCTCTTAGGAGACAGGCAGAAATGCAGAGTTTCCACTTTTGTGTCAGCAAGTTGGTAATGAATGACGCTGCTTTCTGTTTGGTGGCCTTCATAAAATGAGCCCCTGGTGTTTTTATTCCTACATGGTCACACGTCTAAATGGCATCTGGAAATCAGGGTCACTTAAAGGACAGTTTCCATAAAACAGACAGAAACAGAATTGAGCTTGGATCGCACAAATCAATTCCATCCACGCAGACAGCAGAAGCCAAAACTAAGCTATCTATGAATGGTTTGGCTGCAGCGTACCCCTTCTTAGTGCTTTTATAAGCAGGAGTACTAGGCACCCATGACTTACTAGCATACTCTTACACATCTCGCTTTCTCACTCCAAAATCTCCAAACTGTCTCCAGGAGCCAAGTGTATTTGCTGACACCTCAAGGAGAACACTTGCTGTTGAGCACACCAAAACGCTGAGCACCACTCTGAAACACAGCAGAGTGCAAATACACAGGAGGTAGTACACAAGAGTGAGCAAAACCGGTCTCCTCATAAGGAGATTTCCATTATTCCAATCCAGAAAACCGTTTCAGTAGAACCACCAAGAGGAGTAAGACGAAGTGCTCCACAAAAAAAAAATCATTAGAAGAGCCTGGGTAACGGCAGACAACTGCCTTATTGCAGGCCATTTTTGCATCTCTCAATGAGCAATCCAGACATAAAGCCATAATTCCTCATTTTTTATATACTGTTGTCCAACAAAGTCAGCAGAAGTGCATCCTTAACTCCACTGGCAGGTTTTCATCTTCTCCCAGTAAAACAATTATTTTACGTTCACCCAGGCAGGCTCTCCATTCTCAACTTCCAGCTAATGAATGGAAAATAAAAGCTGCATTTAAACAAACATACATCTGACCTTGCATCAAAGCTGTACCTTGCCCTGCTTTGATTCTCCCATGGACAAACAAAAGAACACAAGTCTCTGGGCTGCAGTTGGTTCATTTCATCCTATCCTTCATGCAAACTGAACTTCAGTCCTGCTAAGGACGGGGGCACTAGAAATGCCCTTGTGCAAACACTTGGCTTGCCTTAATTACTTGATCTTTGTGCATTCAGCATTTTGCAGACACACCAGCAAGTATAGGTTTTGCCTGGTTTTTCTGTTGTTTTTATTTCTTTCCACTCTTTCCCTCTTCATATCTTGTTAAGCTCAGGAAAACTAATCTTCAGTTAGAAGCTGAGCTAAAGCACTGTTGCAGGGAAATATGTGAAGTGTCTGCTCATGTCTCCAGCAAATGAGGGAATCATTATCATCTATCCAATTGTCACAGGGATTTCTATCATATGGTTAGGCCATTATGATTTAATTCTTGCACATAGTATCTAGAAGCCATTTACTTGCGGCAACTTGCAGTTAAAGGGACCATATCAGCCACTGTCGTACAAGTTGCAACGTTCATCATCATACTAGTTCGTCAGTCCTCAAACAGGCTTCCAACACTTCATCTGAGTAAGCGCTCAGCAATTTATGCTGGAAGAATGCACAGGTCAATTTGATCTGAAGTTGGTCAAACTTCAAACATGCAGCTGAGATCAATAAGGCTCTTTGCAACTCCATCTATGACTGACAGAAGACTACTGAATATTTATACCCAACCTCCCCCCAGAACAGCTCCCAATACTAACTGCAAAGTCTCCAAAATAACCTGGCTCTCCTGACAAATCCCATTTTGGTTGTGGGTGAGGAGTTATCCAGAGTGCAACCTGGATCCAGAGTGTAACCTCTACTATCATCTACTTCTTGCAATAGCTTTTCCAGACTAAGGGGAGCTAAAAATAAGGAAGGGGCGAACCTCTGAAATCTAACTTTGCACATTCCAGCTCCCATCCCACTTGCAACAGCTTTTTCTCATCTTCTAAAACACAGGACAACATTTAACACGCACTTCAAAAAGGAAAACAATAAAAACATGTACTCAAACATAAAAGGCACCTCACAAGAATCACGTGTAAGGTCTGCTAAAAAATACAACAAGTTGGGAAAAAAAAGACTAACAATAAAAATGGTAGGGTTTACTATTAACTACTGCTAATGCTTAAGATAATTTTTCAGTGTTGGCTTTACCAAAAAGAAAGGTCTACAGCAGTACACTAATAAAAAGGATATCCAATGAATGAATCCATCTCCTAAAGATGACGGCCACGAAATACAGAAGCCTTCTCAGATGCTTTCTTGCTTTTTGCTTGATCAAAACTGCAAAGCAAGCAACGGTTTCTAAACCTGAAATGTCCCTGACAAACACTCATCTATAGCCAAGAGTAGTTTTAAAATGCAAAACAGCATGATTTTCTTCAATGCAAAAGTAATATTCTGATTTTGCTTCGTCTGATCTATTTTTCAGACACTTGAAATGTTTCCTTGGTAATAATGAAAACTTAGATTTTGCACTTCACAATCAGGAACACCCATTCTTTCAGCTACGTTTCCTTTTAATACTTACAGGATTATCTTCTGCAGAGAAATGCACTAAATCATGACTGAAAAAGCAAGGCAAAGTACCCCTCAGTGAAATCTGCTGGGCATGACAGCCCGCCCTTTTTGGTAAGTTCACCTGGATGGGGGAGCTTTACCTGTGACTCCATTCCCGGTTCTTAATAAGAGCACATTGCAGTCTGACCCAGATCACAATTTATGTCTCAGCTTCCCACTGAAGAGATGCCAATATCTGTAAGCTGACCCTACATCCTTCATTTTATTCTGTCATCTGCTAATTGCACGAGACGTTTCACAGTACCTTCACAAAGAGCAAGCAGTGAGCAGAATTTATTAGATACAATGGCTCTGCACAAAGAGGAGTCTCCCAAACCATTTGGTGCTGTTCCTGCTACCTAATCAAAGAATCAGATCTCAGCACGCAAATGGACTGCTCATATTTCACAAGACACAGCTACTTCCCACTTCGAGGAAAGAAAATACACAGCAACTAGCCAAAAACTAAGGGAGGTCTTATGGAAGAATTTTCTGTTATGCTGAATACCCCTGAGATGAAACACTTGATTTGAGAACAAAAAGACAGAGTAAGTTCTGCAATTCTTGTAAATAATTAATTTCAGTACAAGAAAATGCTCTTCTTGGAAGACACCTTTCCTGAGCAAGCACAATTTATAATGGTAGAGATAACTCCCAAGTAACAAGAAGGAAAAGGTGTTAAATAGGTGATGATAAAACTAAAGATTTCTCCAGGAATGTTCCTTTTCAGTGCATCCGCAAAAAAAGTACTTGTTAGGCTTGACAAAGACAAAGCACACAAAATACCTTGGCAAATGGGAACACAGCAGTGTTACTGCATAAAGTGCTTGCTTTGAGATGGCCAGCCCTCAGCAGATCAGAATGCATCCTTGATCCTAGTCCTACCTCCTCCACATCTCTCCAAAAGGAAGAGGCACCTTGCTCACGAAGTAAAGACTAATTCTCTCAAAGGCACCAGGGCTTTTTGACCAGCTGTGGAATTCTACTCTCATTCCTTGAGTGCTGGTATTACTGGATTTTTTACCAGCTGTTACAGCTACTAAACACTCAAGTATTTCCAGTCACCAAGGGAAATGGCCTTTTTCTCCAGCAGCCACAGACACCGACAGAAATTCTCCAAGCCACAAAATAAATGATGTCATAGAGCTCAGAGACACATTTTCAGAAAACTGTGTGCTGGAACATAAAATGTGCCAAGTTGACACCAGACAGGATGCAGATGGAACACTTCCAGGCTCGCTGAACAGAATCTATCACCTACGCAACAATTCTGGACAAGGCTGGTACTTTTGGTGGCAGTGTTTAGAAGCAGAACAGTCACACAGCCCCATGTAACAGGCAGCAACACTACCTCCAATGAAGTGACTTCAACAGCAAATGGTTTGTCCAGCTGGAGATACCCAGCCACACACCTGACCAAACAAGGAGCAGGACTACAGCCCTGGTCCCCTGAGGCCCAGACAATAACATCTGCCAAAAAGGTGTCAGTATTCACCAGGTATCTTATGCCTAAACTAGATTTCAATTTGTATCTATTTCCCCCCCAGTGCTTATATGCTTTTTCTCCATTTCAGTAGAGAACACACAAAAAAAGAAATGCAGGAGACAAAATGTTTGCACATGTTGCTCAATTAGTCTTCCATTTCTATCTTCTTTGCCTACTGAACTGTCAGAATTGTACTCTTATTTCTTTTTTCATTCCACCTTCTCTAAGTTCAGTGTCTGCATCTGTTTCCTAAAGCTTGTAAAACAAAATCTAACATTACACACAACTTAATCAAGTCTGGAAAGCAATTTATTTGCCTACATGCATAAAAAACGTTATGCTTTTTTCCTTACAATGGCTTTAAATATGATTTAATCATCTTCAGTTTTGCAATTACATCTCTAGAATCTGCCAGTACATTCAAGGAAAAAGCAGCTGAGAACAGATGTGTTTTATAATCCCCACAAGCTGTAAATGATGTGTGTCTTCCCTAGAGGAAAGTCAGTCTTCTTTGGCTTTCTCTTACTGATTCATGTCTGTAGTTCACCTCAGGATTTCTCCCCGTTCAAGAACCACGCTGAGTTTTCTGGACCCACAGCAAGCACCCACATGGTGCTTTGTCCATCCTTCCGCCCATTTTAGGATGTGGCTGGTCCCAATCCAACAGCTGAGCTACAGTTTCAACCCATAGTATCAAGCAGCAGCAACAAGATAACAATGTGAACTGCAAACGGAACAGAACAGAATTAACAAAGCCATTTCTACGAGCCCTCCTGCAAACAGAGCCCTGTCTGGGGACACCTATTTCCTGGGCAATCCTGTTTCATGCTACCGCAATATAAAGGGTGACTTCTTGGCTGAAACTTCATCAAACAAGACTATCAACCCTGCAAGGAACAGAAAGGCTTATTTCTTTGAAAAAGAAATTGAATCAAGGCCTTTCCACCATTACAGCTGCTGCAGAAATAGCTTTGAATCTAAAAGCAACACATTCAGACCACGCAGAAACCATAGCCATAGCTTAAGAAGTATTACTGTATTTAATGGAGCAGGAGTCTTGCTCTGAAAACATGCATCCTCCTGCAATCAGTGATTTTAGGTAAAACTGCCTCTGCCCTTGATATTTATTGATGTCAAGTACTAGCTAGTGTTTATACAGAAGAGACAATATTTCAAGCCATTATAATCTCCTGTGCTTGCCAACTAGGATGTTATCGTTTCTTAACATTCTTAAAATGTATCACTTTATCTCAGCTTTAGTAGAAGTAATGATTACAAAGGGACAATCTCCACCAGGCAAGAGCCTTGTTTAAGACCAACCTGTCCTGCAGCCGTGCCTAGAGACCACACGCTAATACTGCAGAACACCCCAGCAACATATGCAATAAAAACAAATAGAAAGCTTTGTAAACCCACAGAACAGCATGAGAGCCAGAAGAAAGGTAAAGTCCTTCATCCCTTTGGGAAAAAAAGCCTCTATACAGTTTATCACTTCATGCACGCGTGCACAGAAATGACACGATCATAAAAAGCCTGGGTGGAAGAGGTCAAAGAAATATGAGTGAAGGCTGCAGAGTGGACCAGAAGTTAGAGAGGAGATAGCTTTGCAGCTCCATCACAAACTACAAGGCGTCCTTGGGCAAATCATTCAGCATGGCACCTGCAGAACAGGATGATTTGGAAGGTAGTGGTCACAGTAACAGCCACAGGGGAAAAAAAAAAAGCAAAGAAAAAAAGATAAAAATATGAATTAAAAAAAAACACAACACTTTCACTTTGGCTAAAGCTCAGGATCATTCAAAGCTGTTCACAATTCAGCTGGGTTTGGACTTGCACTATTTTATTATTTTTGGTACATGACTCAACTGGCAGCCTGCCTGACTCACAGCCTTTGGGAAGCCATGTCTCTTGCTGCTGAAAAACAAGCTAACAGAGATCCCATTGATATTCATCGGCTTTGTAGAACTACTCAAGTTTAATCACCCACAGGGAACAAAACACGCTTCCCGGACCATACCTGAGAAGAGACCCAGGGAGGGAAGAACACGTAGCATTCAGTTGTTCTTACACATGGGGTGCTGTACAAATGTGGTGCTTCCTACTGAAAGAAGCAAGCACAGTCAGCATAGAAGAGCACGTTTTGAGCAGGACTGAGGATCTTCCCTCAGTGAAATAGTTTCAAGAGTAAAAGAAAAAGGAGTTCTGCAGCATTTAATGACAAATGATAAAAATCCTAACACTTCCCCTCAAGACATATGCTTGACCTGCTGAACACAGGCACTGAATCATGTTATCTGATGAGGCCCAAAGGCCAAAAAATCTCTTCAGCTGCATCTAGCCTGTGGGGAACCAGGAGTGATTCCTATCAGCACTAATCAACAGACCACTGAAGGGGACCTTTTTAGTCTTTAATACCTTAAAGGAGACTTTTAAGACAAAAACACATTTAAAAAAAAACCCTGACTTAACGGCAATATGGAAGAGAAAATAGAAAATAGTATTGTTTCCTCAAGTTTACCTTCATTAAATGGTCCAACTTTTTTACTTGCTTCCAATATTGAAAAGAAACATGCAAGAGCAGTTTCTCTTCTGAAGCCTTCCCAAAAACTCAGCATTTTCTGAAGCAGGTGTCTGAAGCTGATGAAGTTGAGCCCTCAAACCTACATTTAGGCAATCATGCATCAAAATATTCAGTGTTATTCTCAAATAAAACCAGAACACCATACTCAGCTGAGCCTCCAGAAGCTCAGGGTAGCCACCATACAGCTGAAACAGCCACAAAAAGAATCAATACATCATCACAGGCCCTGCATCCACAGCCTAGCTTCAGCCTCCCGACTTCCAAAGAGCTGTACAAGTCACAATTTAAATAGTTGTCTGCAACCAAGGATTTGGGAGAAGATGGAGAAAAGGCAGGGCTATCCTGGGGGAACATTTGGAAAAAAAGCTCCCACCGGGTATTAGCTATACTATAGCTCCTTTAAGGACAAGCCATTATCAGCCTGTAATTCTTCAGAACAGGCAAGGAGGCACAGCTCCAAGCATAAATACTCAGAAATGTCTAATACTATGGCACTTTCTGAATTAAAAGCAAGCAAAACACACAATCATTCAGTGCTGGCAACCAAAACATAGCATACAAGAAAAAGCACTTTGAAATAATTCCCCTGCCTGGAAAGTAAAAGCCCAGTTAAAATTCTCAACCTTTCAGTTCCTCATCCCTGCAATGACTAAGTTGTCAAGGGTGAAATTACAAGTTACAGATGAACTAATCTTGTGGCCTCCATTATGACCTCCCTCCCCTGACACATCCTCCTTACTGCCCTGCATCTCAGCATCAGTGCAGGCATCTATGGGACTTTCTGCTGAGCAGATGCCATCCGCTATATCAGCAGAAAATTCAGCATTTTTCCCTCATTCAGGTTTCTGCCTCTGAGGGAGGCAGGAGGAAATATGACCAGCCCTTTCTGCAAGAGCACACAGTTACCTGTGCTTCAGTGCAACGTGAAGTGACACCCTCACATTGCCAGTGACAGATGATATGCTAAACTTGCATTTGTTGGATCTTCCCTTAAATTAGAAAATTAGCACTTATGATATCAACATACAGCAATGCTTAACTTTTTACCATAAAACATTAACTTGCAGTCAGTGTTAGGCGTCAAGCCTCCTGAAAACCCAGTATCATAAGCAAACATAGCAGCCAAACAAACTGGGTCTTCTACGCTTTTCCTTCTCAGATTTCCACACAAAGAATCTATCAGATACGTTTCACTGCAGAATATCAAGAACGACTTACTGTATCAGATACAACAGGACTTGCTGACTAAGAGGAACTCAGCAGTCATTAGCAGAAAGTTTTTTTAATTCAAGCTACCAGGGCTTTACCAGATAAGAAGTTTAAAAGCTTGTGGTTTAAAGTTCCACCACTGAAGAGGTAGAAGAAATTGCTTCAGCAGATTTAGACACCGAAGAGATTTCTAAACTTCTTACAGAGTATTTTCATTTTCTTTCCTCATCATCCTATCCCATTTCTCATAGATTACAGCACAGCTACAGAGTCTGTTTAATGAGGTTTACACAACATTATAGGTACTTGATTTAGCTGTCACAGCTACCATCTGTAATTAATCCTCCCAGGAGCTAGCATGCTGCACAGCTTGTTCCCATAATCTGTATTTCTCATGTGGTGCAACTTATAACCTCCATAATTCTCATCTCACATTAGTTTTATGCCACTGTAACTTCTCTGCACTCATTTGGCCACTCAGACCAGCCAGTGGAGACCACCACCCAACAGGAAGAGGCTGTAAGGAAGCTGGATGGTAACAGCAATGGGAAGCAGGAAGGAGCTCCTTTTCCCCTTCTCCCTTCCCTTTCCTAGAATCACAGAATATCCTGATCTGGACGGGACCCACAAGGATCATCGAGTTCAACTCCCAGCCCCTCACAGGACTATCCAAAATTCAATGCCTGTGTTTGAGTATTGTCCAAATACGTCTCGAACTCCGTCAGGCTTGGTGCCGTGACTGCTTGACTGAGGAGCCTGTTCCTGTGCCTGACCACCCCCACTCAGTGACAAACCTTTTCCTGACACACAACCTAAACCTACCCTCTCCCTTGGAGTTCCATGAAGAAGAGATGCCACTTTTCCACAAGGACTAGGTGATGGGAAGGAAGAGCTTACAAAACCATCAACAATAAACAAAATAACTGTGTACTGATTTGACACAAGAGCTTTCAGGATGTCCATATTGTTTGTTGTGACCAAGTTAACAGCAGAGGCAGAAGCTGTGATGCAGACAGGGAGCTGACCTAGTGCTCCTGCAATTCTACTGCCCTGATGTAGGCTTGCTGAGGGTAGTGCCAGGTCATGTCCATCACAGGTGGATCCACTTCCATCAGTCCTTCTTCATCTTGTGGTGGAGGTACCTCCATAGGCTCCTCGTATCCTCTGACAGATGAACGTACCTGGGACCCTTGCCACTGTCTGGATAACTGGTGTGACCTGGCCACACACCTTTCTCCTGCCGACACACCTGGGCCTCACGTCTTTTGCTGTTGAATCCATATGCACCATCTGCACACCACTGGATGCAAGACCACTGGCCTTGTTTGGAGGAAGAGCTCTCTTGTCTGGTTTTAAGAAGCATTAGTGGTTCTTGAATGTGAGTCTGCATGCAGACTTCCAAGGAGAAGCTCCTGCCCTTCTAAGACATCTGCCAGAATATGACACTGAGGTACACAAAGGACACAATAACATCCAGGAACATCCAGTCGTGTTCTGTTAAGATCAGACACCTTCAAGGAGAGACTGCAGCCCCTTTGGACATGTCTTCGGTCTGAGCATCCTAGTAACAATCTTTTAATCAACTTCAAAGGACTTCCTTCATTGATCTGCTGCTGTTCTTTGTTCACCACCATGGAGGATCTGGCTTCATCTTCCGGCATCCATTGGGTAGCCTTCTCATCTTCAGGCTGAGACATCCCTGCCTCCAGGACCCAAGGCCCACCGTAGCTCTGAGGAGGGCCTGCTGTCATCCCGATGCACCAGCAAAAAGGAAGCCAAGTCCACATTTGCCTTCTGGAGGCTGGAGGAATTCGTTCTTTGAGACAAGTGAAGGGTAAACAGAGAGGATACAGGCCAAATGCTGGATGCCCAAAGACCCCAGATGTTTGTTCTACTGGAATTCATCCCTGCCTGCAGCCAGTTGTTTGGCAACAGAAACAAAAACATGCAGCTGCTCCTGACTGCTGGTACGTGCTGTGGTAGGTTCCCAAGATAAACTATTATACGTGCCCAAAGGAGTCATGTACAAATGTGTTAATACACATACAACAGATCCTTGCTTTCCAAAGCAAATACCTCCTTGTACCTCTAGTGTGCAAACTTGCTTGAGATAGGCAGTGAGAAGGAATCCCTATGCTTTAACTTCTCCGTAGTTTGTTCACTAGAATGAATGAAATTTCCTCTCCCTGGGGCTGTCAAATGACTCCATGCTGAATATATGCTTAATGCTCATGGCACATGAAGGCTCAGAGGCAAGATGCTTTCATGTGCTGGTCATTTTCAAACAGACAAATGGATCTCCCTCCACTAGCATTTCAAAGGAAAAACTACTGCCCTCTGACACCACTGACAGATGCTCAAACAGCAACAAACATCTGAGTGAGGGGCTGTGCCAGATCAGTACCTTGTTAACAGAGGTACAGGTGCTTAAATATTAAAAGGGGAGAAAAACATGAAAGAACTAAGACAGCAGTAAAAAGAAATGTGTATGAAGACTTCAGTTCTAATAAAACTACCGAAGAATGACAAAAACAAGCACCCTTGCTTGCAACTTGTCCCCAGCAACTGTTACTAATAATTTTTACTGAGTCTGGTAGCCCCAGACCAGCTCAGGGTCCCTCAGCCTACATGACGTGGTACTGTAAGTGCCAATTTCAGTTATCACAGCAGAGAGAACCTAAAGCTGAGAGAAAGCAAGCCAGTATGGCTGGAAGCTGGCACGGGCTTTCCCTCAGTTATTGGGGTGGGGGGGGGTTGGTGACAAAGTGATGGTTCATTTGCTTCTCTTCATACCACATTCATCCACAGCCCCAGTAAAGGCTGGTGATATATTTACCAGAGCTAGTAAAAATACTGACCCAGATGCTTTCAATTAAATACATTTTTAAAACAAACAAAAATCTTTCTGTGTAGCCTTTCTTATTTGGGCCGATATGTTCTGTAGGATTTCTTTTAATGTTATTTCATCAAACTACCCAAAGATCACGTTTGCCAACAACCACATTTCAGATTTTGTATGCACAAAACAAGCCCAGCAAAAGCTCAAGCAGGAGACAAACCTCCAAAGGCACCAAAATACAATCACTCATTTTTTTTTTATGAGCCTCCAAGCTGTTTTTCTGAAGGGTACTCACTCCTTTCCCAGAAACCTGGCACACAGCACACATACCTGCTTTTAACACTTCAAAGGTACGGGGTACTTTCCCTGACTCATGCCAGCTGTTGTGGATATCCTTGAGCACTTGCTTTAGTTCACAGCAGACCCACCTGTGAGAGAGCTGCCCAGGAGCCCAGAGGAGGGGGAAGCCTTTCAGTCCCTTGGACATTGCAGAATGGGGTTCAAGACCTAAGAGACAGGCCTCAGGTCCACCTTCTGCACAGAAGACAATTCCATCAATAAGGTGCTGCAGAATAGCTTTATAGCGTCAAAATACTCCCCACAAGCACAAAATAAGGGTTGGATTAAGAAAAAAACCCGCAACACAATATGAACAACGCACTAGCAATTTTCTTCCCCTTTCTTTGGCTCCCCACTAAAGATGAATCGCAGCTATGAAACACAAGATAATGCCTGACAGATGGATTTTAAGCACTAAACTTGTGTGCTTCATATTAGCCTTTATTTCAACTCACACAACTTACTGAGTAATTTTCAGATGGGGTTTCAAACAGAGGTGTACAACCTATCTGCAGGAAAATATGCTCTGAATTGAGTGGAATGTGGCATGTAAATTACTTCAATTAATAGCCGTGATTCAGAACAGCAATTTAGGTAAACGCTTAAAAGAAATCCCCTTCAGGAAAGGCATCAAATATTTGCTTACTTTCTAAAACAACTGAACAAAAACCTGTTCTTTTCATCTCTGAACTTTTCAGATTTCTGAACATCAGCAAAATCGCAGCAGAGCTTTCAGAAACTTTCCAAAAACAATTCACTCTGGGCACACAGATCACTCAGCAACGTGCAGCATACCATAAACCTTCACTGGCTGTCCCCTCACCTCCTGCAGCACTTTTCCCTGTGAATAACTTCCTTTCACTCCTCTTCCTGGCCTGAAATAAACCTAAAGAACATAGACTTGAACATGGTGAAGTCCCTCAACTCAATCAATTTTAAGCATCTCACAACTAGTTACAGTAATTTTTTTTTAACATGTTCTCTTTCTTTTTCCCTATATACCAAAATCTCCCCCATCAGCAGTACATCTCACAAGGGAAGGTTTGTTCTATATTCCTGTTCTACTGCCACATACTTTCACAATTCACATACATGGCTAGTTTAATAAGATTGCTCTGTTCTTTATCAAATGAACCTTCCGGACATTTTTCCTAGGAGTTTTTCCTGAGAAGGAAGGTCAAAACAGAGCAATACAGTCACCCATAAACTCAGCCCTCCAGCCCCCTCCTCAGGCTGCCCTTTTCCATCCTACACCAGCAGAAACAGATCCAGCACCTACACATTTGATTTTCAGAATGTTGGGCTCTCCTGCTAACTGCTTCGTGTGTCCTGGACACGGAAGCAGCTTCTGCAAACAGCATGTGTCAGAAGGTTACTGAAGCTGAGTATTCCAACTCCTTCCCTCTGACAAGAGAACAAAGGGCTTTAGCAGATAGAAATCAGCTTTGGTGCTTTTTAACTTCCAAGTGTGCTAGTGCCTTCCAATGACCACCTCACTGCAGTTCTGAACATTTTGCATCACCCAATGGAACAAATGGTTGCAAGGCAATTCAGCTTAACAGGTTTTCCAATCACACAACGGATGTTTGAAAGACGGTTGCGTGCGTCTCCTCCTTCCCCCAGATCAGCTCACTGAAATGTTATTTCAGCACTGTTGCACAGAGAACATCCCCAACTCTGCAAATGAACTCCTTCTAACTCAGGTATCCTTCCTAGAAGATTCCAGAACAAGTACTGCTACAATGCTCTTTCTTTGACCCATCTAATCCTACTTGACTTAAACTCTGGCCTCCACTGAGTGTCTCAGGTCCACAGCTCAGAGTGGAGAGGCTTTCTGCTTCTCTAAGTCTGTAACAAAATTTGATAAAATTGTGAACAGGCTCCTGTAAGTGTAGTTATTGAGATGCACTGTGCAAAAACATACAATGCCTGCAGGAACTTTTATTTATTCATGTACATGCTCATATTAAAAGGCGAGTGAAAACACTAGCAGAAAAAGAGCAGGAGATGGGAAGAATCCTAGAAACCTCCCTTCAAAAAAAGTTACGTCACTGATCAATTTTAACAGTCTTGTATGTGATAAGGATAGCAAGAGACTCCAGTATAACAGTTGTGCTGTACTGCTTTTGTTTCAAGATCACTTTACAGACAATGCAGTCAACAAACTAGCAATTGGAACAGAAGGAGACTAAAAGCTCATCAGAAAATCCTCTGGAAGTCTGTACAAAATAATGATTAAGAGAAAGGGGAAATTAAGGAAAGGAAAGAGAAATGCAGTTTTCTTTGGATTCCCAAGACAGCATCTTCTGATTCCTTCACACACACTGGGATCACTGCCTTCCCAGCAACCCAACTGACTGTTCCAAGAAAGAAAACACACAACAGAAGACCTCATTTGCCTTCTCAGCAGTGACAGCAACTGCCTTGACAGTAACACAAAGCAGAGCCAGCAGCTGTTCCCAGAGAAGCCAGAGGCAGAGCACAGATGGATTTCCAACACTGAAAGTGCCTCAAAAGGCAAAGATAATAGTTTTTGATCAGAATATGAGTAACCCCACCGGAACTACTACAGAAACACACACAGAGTACAGAATACAGCCCTATCTATCCAGCTTACAGTCACAAGAACCCCAGATGGACATATACCATACTCACGGTGAGGACAGCAGGGTGGGTGAAGGAAGGGTCTATCCAAAGGCTCCCAGATCCAGAAATGAGCCACCCAGATCACGACCTCTGGTACCAAGGCTTGCTCCTCAGGATGCGCCATCATCAGCTCCTGAGTTACTGCAGAGCAGGGAGTAACTCACATCTCAGCATATACAGGTAACTCACAGATGATAATGAAACAGGCAGTGAGGTGATACCCATAAGCATCTCTTAAGGGAGTCCAGCCCACAACCCTTCATCCACACACAGCCAGCTAAGGAGAGACCTTACTGCTCCCTACAACTGCGAGTCTTTCTGTAAAAACACAGCTATGCAGGAAAAAGGCAGTCATTTTCTCCTCAAGTACATTTTAGTGATGTTTTCTCAAGCAAAGTATCCATTGCCACCATCAAACACAGGTACGTGTGGCCAATCGTACGAGCTTTACCAAGACCAAGCGCTGGGTCCTGAACTTTGGTCCCAACAACCCCGTACATCACTGCAGGCTTGGGGCAGAACAGCTGGCAAGCTAAGCAGAGGAAAAAAATCTGGGGGTGTTACCTGACAGTCAGCTGAAGATGTGTGGTAGTCAAGAAAGACAACGGCATCCTGGCTTGTATCAGAAATAGTGTAGTCAGCAGGACTAAGGAGGTGATCATCCCTCTTTATTCAGCACTGGTGAGGTGGTAATTCAAGTAGCAGTTCAGTTTGGGGCCCCTCACCACAAGAAAGACACTGAGGTCCTGGAGCATGTCCAGAGAAGGGCAGCAAAGCTGGTGAAGAGTCTAGAACACATGTCTTATGAGAAATGGCTCAGGGAACCAGGACTGTTCAGTCTGGAGAAGAGAGGCTCAGGGGAAACCTTATCGCTCTCCACAACTACCTGAAGGGAGGTTGTAGTGATGCGAGGGTCAGCCTCTTTTCCCAGGTAACTAGTGACAGGCCAAGAGGTAATGGCCTCAATTGCACCAGGGGAGGTTCAGGTTGGATGTTAGAAACAATTTCTTCTTGGAAGAGCAGCGAGATGTTGAAACAGACTGCCCAGGGAGGTGGTGAAGTCACCATCCCCAGAGGTTTTCAAGAAAAAGGTAGATGTAGCACTGAGGCACATGGTTTAGTGGGCATGGGTGATGGCTTGATGGCTGGACTAAATGATCTTAGAGGTCTTTTCCATCCTTAATGATTCTAAGACTGTAACCACCAACACCGCTAGTCTAACACAAGAGCCTGTGCTGCTCCAGCAAGCTTCACCTCAAGCTGTCAGACAGCATGAATAACAAGCAATGACTACAAAAGGCCACTGGTTATAAGCTTCATGCTTTGCTCAGTAGTCTCTCAGTACCCCCCACAGCACCCACTTTCATAGTTGGGAAGTGATAAAACAAAGTATCACATCAGGAGAGGATCATTTCTTTCATGACTTGCATTACAAACGCAGACCTGAGCAGTTTAACCAAGTAATGAGTTGCCCCAAACGTACCACTTAAGCTTAGAGCTGTTATTTTCACAGAGCTGGTATCTAAATAGAAATAACAAATGGCACAGAGAGGGAAGGGACAAATTAATGAGCAACTTCTCTCCCCTTCTTCTCACCAGTTGCACTAGTGTGTATCTGTAGACAGATCTCACAGACTGGTCAATCTGGCAGTCTCTTAAGACCATTACTATCATCATGCAGGCACACCTACAATTGAACTGGGGGAAGAAAAACAAAACAAAACACATTACTCAACAGCTATCACCGTCCCTCATTTGGAACCAGCCAACGCAAATGGCTGACCAGCACAAAAGCAATGTGTGGAACTGCCATTCACAACAGGGTCAGCTGAGGCTGAGGATGTCCAAAGATGGCCAGGTGAAGAGAATCTCAGTTCCACTATCTGCTTATCTGCTTCAAAATGTCCCCCAACATCAGCTGCCTCTGTAACCATGTACTTGTATCCAATACTAAATCATTTATTTGTAAGAAAGCGTATGTTTGGTTCAAAGGAAGGAGTCAAAACTTCATGTATGGGACCAAAATGTGGAAAGAACAAGGGACAGAGCAGTGCAAATCTCCTATCAGTAAAGGTAAAAGGTAAACCTGTGCTCACCTAGCAAGACACTAAACAATAGACCAGTTCCCATCTTGCAGCCTTACTTCAAGTACTAAATAAGCTCAGTGGCTTGAAGGCTGACTGCCAGTGTTAGGGTCAAATGCCCAGCTGGTAAAATGCCCAGCTCCATCAACATCAAAACAAATAAGCCATTTACAGTAGCTGAGACCCAGCCCTCTGAAGCTGTGTGGTATGGAATTTGGGCTCCCCAAAATAGAAATGCTCATCATATTTCCAAAAGCAACTCTGGCCACACCTCCATTTTCTCTGCAATACTGCAAACTGGAAGGTCTAGAATCACCACCTCAGTTGCACCAGTATCATTTCCAGAGAACAAAAGACAGAGATCAGCTCTCCATGCCAGCACAAGACAGGTATTTCTCGGCTCTCTGACCTGCCCAACAATCTTTGCACAGCTGAGCTCTGTCACTCCAGACAGATGTTGCTGTCAACGCAGTCACAGGGAGGTTTCCAAAAACATATGTTCACAAATTGTAACTTTCTCACTTCCACAACATTTTTTAGTTGGGGGTCAGGGTTAGCCTGTAACAAAAACAGCCCAACTTATACCACTAGGAGAGAGAGTTCTGGAAAGCAGCTGCTGCACACAACCCTACAAAGCCCCAGGAGGACAAAGGAACACAATTCCTTCACGGACCATACTGAAACAAAAACAACAAAGCACAGAATAAAAGGCCAACATTGTCACTCATCCCATTCTAAAGAGGGGCACAAGAAACGGTTCACAGAAAACAGAGCATGTCCTGCATGGCAGAAATCTCCAGGGGGTGACAGGACTCATTGTGAAGGGCCAAGAGAGAAGGTCAGAAGATCCACAGCTAGACAAGCTGTTTGGCAGTAAGTGAAGTATTAAATGAGAGCTATGGACCATAAAACTGAAGGGACAAACCAAGCAAAGAAACAGCCAGCGGTGCTTACCAAGGTGCCCAGGACAAGCTAAGCCTAAACCAGACTGGTTAAGAAATGATGCAGCATCTCCATCAACCTGTTCGTATCTGAGGCAGGAGACGAAAAGGCGATAACGCAGCCAGGAAGGAATGAAATTCTTACCCAACTCTCAGCTTAGTACAGGGCCCTTACATGGCTTAAATAAGAAAACAATTTAAGACATTTTCTCCCTGTACAAGACTTCTATCCTGTACTATAATCCTGTCACGCATTTGGACCGAAGCACTGAATTCAGCTCACTTGTGCATTTCCCTACACAGACTGATCTGGAACGCCACAAACACTAGATGACTCCAAAAAAAAAAAGAAAAAGAAAAAACTTCTTCAGAAAAATCAAAGCTCCCAGATATATTCTCTTCTATGCTACATTAAAGTAAGAGGTTATAAACAGAGCTTCCTGGAACTATGTGTAAGCTGAAACGCGTCACTGTTTTTACAGCTCCCATAGCTAACTTACGCTGTCTCCATCACAGAAAAGCACAGTGGTGACACTTATGGCACTCTAATTATATCAACTATCTAAAGCATTTAAAATATCGGTGCAGCCATGTAAAGGGGGAAAGGCTCAATTACCATGACTATCTTTCCTATTGCATCTAACTGAGAATAACTGCGAAGAAGTTGTTCTACAAGATGTGATGTATTCAACCAGATGCTCTCATCATTTCTACTGCAGTGCTTGAAAAAAAACAGCTTCTATAAATACACTAAAAAAGCCAATAAATTACAGAAGCATGAAATGACTTCAGTGAGGTTAAAAAATTGCTGGCATCATACAGAAAGCACTGAAAATATTATGTTCAGAGACCTCAGTGCAGCTCCTACAGAGACAGCACTGCTGGTTTTAACAAGGAGGTTACTTATTGAAGTAGCAATATGAGAAACAATCATCTCCTCAGTGTGAACATGTGGATTTATCAGTTATTTCTAGATGCTAAAGAAGGCATCTGTGTAAACAGGACACTGTGCAAAAGATACGACCTTGAAGATCAGCTCACTCCCCTTGCTGGTACCTTCAGCACAAAATACACATTCACAGACAAGACTAAAACGATAGAGAAGATATTATTAACAAACTACTGTGGTTCACTTTGCTAGACTTCCATGTAAGCAAAAGATCTAACAATCCACACCTCACCTATCACAGAAATTTCACAGTCCTAAGTTGAAACAAACCAGAAAGGCCAAGACCACTTACTAAATCAGAGCTGCCTGCATCTTGCATATTCATAACAAAGCCACATGCTGAAAAGCATCAGGCATCGCTTGCCAATACCTAAGAAGTGGTAGCCCAGCAAAATATTCTGCTTAGAAGGCATCATTCCTAGTTTATTTTTGATACAAATACTTCCTATTTTTAGTAGGAAATTAACATCAAAATAATAATAAAAAAATCAAAACACACAAACAAAAAACCTGAAGAGGAGAAGGCTCCATATAATAAATAAATGCTTCTGATAGCCTTGCCAGATATGCTCAGCATGACACAGAAAGCACCCACACCTACCTATAACTAAACATAAATACCACGCCAATGGGAAACTGGACAATAGGACACTAATCACAGCAGAAAACACAGTTCAACTGCACCAACCCCTCCAAGGATGCAAAATATCATTGATGATACCTTCTTCTAGAGATTTCAAGAGGCTTGTCCCTCTGATCTCAGATTTTTCTCTGCCTGAAGCAAGAACTGACACTCCTAGATCTTGTCAAAAGACACACTGCAATAAGGGCAGATTAGAAGAGAGAGAAATATCTATGATAAACCAAGCACTCTCCTCTCCAAAGCCTGAGATCCTAAGGTCTCGTGGTCCTTCTACAGCCAGAATCCTGCTGAAACTCACAGAAAAAGATCCCATGACCTTATGGGGACAAACTGTTGCTAAAATGACACAGAGGACTGGACAGGACAAACAGAACCCTATGCTGAAACACCAAAGGACAGAAGTGTCATTGTTAAACTGTATCTTCCAAAAGAAACAGTAGGAGCAGCACTGTCCTAAGTCATCTCTGATAAAACACAGTACTAGAGGACCAAACAGACAGGAAAAAAGAACACTGCAGAGGAAAATACTATTAAACTCAGTTCTGCTTTTTAGCACGTCAGTGAGTCTCAGATACGCTGTGTCATCACAGATATACCCTACTTTAACCTTGTTAGCCACATTGCATACATTGGATTACACTGAATTACTGAATAACTTCTTAATAAGTAAAATTGCAGGGTTTTTGTCATGCGTTTGGTTTGGCTTTTGTAATGTAGTAAAACAAAATACTGCAGCCATGCCCAAACTTCCGCAGTTGTAAGAGCTACTGCTGTTAGGTAACAGGGCTTATAGCCACATTCACTGTGGCTACAGAAGCAGGGTGGATCTGGCAGAAAACCTCCACATTATGTTACATATCTTGGTGTCACCTTCAGCTGGCCAAATATCATCAATAGGAGCAAGATGAGAGCATCCTGCTTAAACCAGAGAATGTACAGACCCGTGTCAGGACACAGCACTCCATCAAAGGCGTGTTCCATACTTGAATGCTGCATAAACACAGAAAGAGATATAGGTCTACAGTCTCCAGCAAACAACCCTTGCTTTTTCTCTTAGAGAAGGAAGAATTGCTTTCCTATTTAAAAACCTGGAAGGCCAAAACACAGCTCCTTTTGCTACAGCACTCTTTAGTCATGTAATTTTGCTTCCAGCACAACAGTTTACTATTCCTTTCAATGCTTTGCCATTAATTTCTAGCAGAAAAGCCAAGATGTTCCTGATAATGTTTACATTCCCAAAAGAAAGCCTATGATATAAGATTCCCCACTAAATCAACCTGACAGCACTGAGCTTTCCCAGTGCAAACACAGTCCACTTGTGATGACAGACAAGTCGCACGTACTGAACACACACGAAGAGCGCTCGTGGGCAGAGGGAGCACCTTATGGACCTGAATGCTTAAGTCTCTCTTGCTCTGTAACACTGAATCTCAGCATTTCTGTGGACTATAACCAAGCTTTGTTGGTAATAAGCACATAAAGAGAATTAATTTTATCTGCCTCGGTAATGCAAACTTAAATATTGGGACAAACTCTGCTCAATTTATACTTGATCCTAATTCAGTTAACTCCATGTTATCTAACAGGATGCCCCAAATGTATTTAAGAGTAACATATTCACCTTTCTTTTGTCTTAAGTATTTCATTATTTTTTGAACAGATTTGCATTACGTTTATTGTTCATTCTGCAAATCTATGTTTCAAATAAAACATGAAAAAGGGACTTCAGAATTACTCCTTGTGTCATTCAGTGAAAGCACATAATTCACTTTCATTTTGGAAAGATTCCCACAACAGCAGCTTCCTTTTCTGTAAATGCAAGGATTCTGCAATCCACTGAGGAGCTGAGATAGAAAGCAGGAGACGCAACTTTTAAGAGCATCTACACTAAGGTAAAACTCAGGTTTTCAAAACAGAACACTTCTCAAATTTATTCTTTAAAAGAAAGCAAAACAAAATCCAGTGGAATAAAACTCTAACAAGTAGTGTTTACTCTGTAACACTGAGAATTTAACTGTAAATTAACACCTTAAATACTAAAGAATATAAGGTATTTTACATACAAAGAAGATTCTATGAAACTGCTAACAAGTTTGCTCATGTTTTCACCTGAAACCATGCTACCAGGCTCGATGCATACAAGAATTTACTGCACCCACTAACTCAGATATGGTCATTAGCGTGTCAATAATGACAGCTCTTTCTAAATGAGGGCAGGTTTGCAAGTTTATAACTAAATAACTGAATCTGTATTTCCTCTGAAAACATGAATACCATAAACCAAGAAACAACTTAGACCAATATTGGGCAAGATTAACTGTGGTTTCATGCTGGCTAAGCACCCAAAATCAACCATTCCCACATGACTATGACCAGATCCACTAAAGTAGAGCAATATATGAATCCTCAGGAAGCAAAAAGGTTAAAAGTTTCAGGGAGATTTCCAGCTTGATAACTGTGACAAATGGGTATGTATATATATAGCTGCAAGGTCCAACTTTTCTTATCTTTGTCACGTCGCTGCAATACCTTAATTTCAGCTTTCACTGACGTCACTGAAAATTCATTCTCAATACCAACTTAAACTGATCGAATTAAAATTTTCTTTTTGATTCTGAGCCTGCAAAAAGTTCAATACTGATCTAACTAAAACACACAAAAAAGTTCATGAAACTTCTGGGGTCTTTTGAGCAAGTAAACACCTATCTCAAAATACTATCAATTAATACCAGAAGAAGTAAGATACGGTCATGATTCCTCATCCGGAACAGGAAGGGGGAGCTTTTTTTCCCTCACTGATCCTCAGAAATACAGTTAAGGATCTATGAAAATGCCTAAGACTCTCCTTGAGCTACAGTATTCTACATGGTAATATATCTGACGCCAAGATCACAGGGATAGTTAGAGAATTAATTAAAGATACTGAAGTAGCTATAATGATTACAAAATTGAGTAAGTGCTGAGTATCCTATTCTAATAAGTCTCCCTAATCTATGGCTCAACAATAAATCATAGCATTAAGAGAATTACAGTGGTCTTCCAATGGAAGTCTGCTGCATATATTCACACTAGAAGTGAATTTTAGTATGCATGATAGAAATGCAGATATCCTAGCATCATAAACTTCGGTGCATCATAGCCTTACTTGCCTCCCTACAGCTACTTTCAAGGCTGACAGATCTGAGACGCGGCATTAAAGCAATGAGCACGTCTGGAAGATGTGTATTTTTATTTTTTTCAATTGACTGTGTGTCTCCTGAAAGTATCAGGGAATATTTAAGACTCCATGTGATTCTCAGCAGTTAGAACAACAACTGGAGAGAAACTGAAACATCCCAGATAATGTTTTATCCCGGAAAATTTTAAGTCAATTTATTTTACAAGCCTGGGAAACAACTGTAATGATGAGGGGGATTTCACACTGGCATTTCTGATAGAGATGTGAATTATTCGAAGGAAAAAGAGGGAAAAAAAAAAGAATGCATGAAACCAACTTTGAACCCAATATGGGACCCCTGTCCAGACGCAGCAGTCCAATTTTGCTTCAAGACTGATAAAAACACTAATATCTATTTCAAAATACCAACCAGACACTGACCAGTTCATCAGAATTTGTTTGCCAAAGATGTTCTGAGGTTGAGAAATGAGGTTCTGAACACAGCCTAAGCTGGCAAATGCACAAATGCGGCCTGGTACTGGCACAGTGCAAAGCTGACTCTCCCTAAAGCTCTTCAACGTATGGCACATAGGAGCAAACACAGCTCCTACAAACTTCTCTATCAGCAGCTTTTTTCTACATAGCTTTCTATGTTTCTCTCAGTTGTCTCCCTGAAAACGTACCTGAGGGGATAAGACATAGGATGAACACTTCCAGGCTCCGCTAGTGCAAGTCGTTCTGTTTCGACCCTGAACCAGAGAGCACCAAGTCCTTTTTTTCAACACCAAACACCCATTTTTGCTATCTATACAACTATACAGAAACATGAGTGCAAAGCCTGGCCTTAATAGATTTGCACAGTATTTTGAGAATCAGTTGAAAAGACCACATCTGAACTACCTTGTACATATCTATCTGCTCTTCTTTGGTGATATACAAACCCATCGAAATGTGGGTGTTGCATTTGCCTTGACTCACTCCTGTGTCAACTGTTAAACATCCTACTGCAAAGGCACAGAAAGCTGTTTACAGGACATACAGAAGAAATTCAATCTGTACTAACAGTTTCATTTATAAATAAAACAACTTTTTCTAAGCTTATTTTTATATAGAGAGAACATTTCCTGTTGATGCATACTAGTGTCTCCAACATCGCCACTGAAATCCCACTAGAATCCTTCTACATCATCACAAGAAAAAGGTGCCCAATTTCCACTCATCCTTTACCATTTGTCTCACAAAAATTATCCAGAAGTTCTCTGGAAACCATAAAAAATGTGTAGCAAATTTCTACTGGTCCTAGGCACTCATATCAAGTGCAAATTATTTCTCAAACTACTTGAAAAAACCTAGCCCAAAAGACCTTAGTATGACGCCCAATGTCATTGAAAAGAAAACTTCATGGTTGAGATATAGACCTATGATGACTGGTACTAAACAGAAATTGAAAGCACTGACAGAATGCACAGCTGCTGGAGAAAGAAGCACTCTCAGCTTTGAAAAACTGCAGTAGTGTTTACAGCATCTTTCTCAGATTCCATGCACGACCGCTTCCCTCCAGCTGAATACCAACATCAGAAGGAAACAGCTCAAGTTCACGGATCACAACTGTTAGCAGTAAGACCTGCCTGGGTGTGTGGAGCAATGCATAGAATACACATGAATCTACAGGAAGTTGAAAGAACATTTCATGCACGTGAGGGCAATTGCTTGCTCCTGTGGGCCACAACAAAGAAAACAAACATTTTAAGCTCTTTTCCTAAAGTGATTTGTTCTCAAAGCAGAGAAGCTGCCAGGCAAAACTACCATCTCCCTTCAGGGAGAGGCAATCCTCTCCCCACCGTCTGCTGGGTGTGGGATATGCCTACACGTCCCCCCATTGTATGCAGCAATCACAGAGATACAGTCATCCCATACCCCGTATGGGGACAAGAAAGGCATACGCAAAGAAACCGCTCCATCACAGGGACCGGCAAGCATGCATGGGTGGGGTAGACGCTGGCAAAAAAAAGTGAGACTGAAAACAGATCCTCCCCTTCTTTCAGCTACAAGCAAGCAAGCTGAAGTCACTCCTGGAAGGTTCCTTTTTTGACTATGCCCTTCCATATTTCTTTCCACTAAAAGACCTTTTTGTTTCTTTTCTAACACAAAACATGAACCACAAACTCTTCTGATTTTTTTTGCTCCAGCCTTCTGTCTTCATTTCCTCACTCCTAAAGCTGCTAATATACACACATATTCACAATGTCAACTCTACTTCTGTAAAAACCTGTCTGGGAATAACTAAAACTATACTGACCTTCTTGTTAAGTTCAAAAACGTTAAAAAGTCATCTAGTGAACATTAACATTATATCCCAGGAATATGATTACATATTTTTCAGTAGCCCATAAAAGCTATGAGATAACTGTCTCCAGAACTGCGGCCTGCTGGCTAATATCTGCTGCTAACAATTATTGGGCTGAAGAGAAATCACTTTTTCAATGACTTGTCATTTATGACTCCAGAAAGAAAGATGAAATGCAAGTGCTGACTGTTGAAACCTAAAACCAAATTGTAGCACATCGGTAAAATGATAAAATGAAATCCCTTCTAGAAAAGCGTTAACTCCCAATCTGAATACCCTCTTGAATCTTCTGCTTGTGGCACTGTGACACTGTATTCACCCACTCCCAACCTGATCTCTGCTTCCCATAACCCTGCTCAAGTGATAATCACCAGCAGTGGTTCTGATTGCTGCGTCTGATTTCAGTAGATAACCATCAGCTGGATGTGACTGGCTGTGACAGTGGTATCTGGCCCCAAGTGGATTTGTGGGAAACATAATGTAATAGCCAAGGGATATTTCATGGCTGTGCGCTCACCTAACCACAGCGCTGGTCAATGTCAGACTCAAGCCAAGTTTAGAAGAACATCCAACTCATGCCAATTTCAGCAAAAACAGACAGTAGATTGAAATCAGTAAGCAAATATGACTATGAATCAAATGTCTTATCCCATAAATCCTAAGCAGCCCAAGAGCCCCTCGAGATCTCCTGCATGGCAGCAAGCTGCCCAACAGGATCTCCCCTCATTAGGGAGGCATCACAAGGTTACATCTGCTGCGCAGATCCTTTCTGCCTGGATACCAAAAGATTCTTTGACACTACAGATCACCAGTAAAATACTAACAGCTTGCTGAGCTCTGTAAGCTTTGCTAGGATTATATACTTGATTGACTGCGTACATATAATCCCTTAGATAAAAACCAGTGACCAAGACCGGGACTTGGATATAGCCGCACCTAGGCTCCTTATCTTTTTGGGACAAGGAGTCTAGAAAGCTCAATGGGAGGGTCTCCTGGATGAGTGTGTTTAACCCTCTCCTCTATGCAGTAAATAATAATTGGACCGCGCCTTCTCAAATCTAGTTAAGTTGCTGTCTTATTTATGATTAAGCTGTGTAACTATTTCATATCAATAAATATATTGCTGCTTCTCTCTTACGAGTGTGTAATTCTGTTTACAACAGGCACACAGGTTTGTCACTACCAGACACAAATAAAAGTCTCAAACACACCAATATGCTCACAAACCTACTTGTACCAACCCCACTAAACAGAACTGTTTTGCATCTGAACTGTAGGCACATTCCAGTGCTCCACAAAGAACAGCATTGGCTTATGTCTTCATACACACTGACAGATCATAATACATTTAAAGATTTGATGACTACCATTTTACATCTCCACTTTCATCATACAGCCCATTATGGAGATAGCATTTTTTTTTTTCACCTAACATTTTTACCATCTGTAGGACATCGCCTCCAGCTCCAAAGTTGGCACTTACAGCCCCAAAGCTTCACAGCAAGGCCCAGGTTAGGCATACATTCCAATACAACAATTTCTTGCCTGTGCCAGCTCAATTAAAAACTATATTTGAGACAGGTCCCCAGGTGATGTAAGCTGTCACCTTTCTATAGCTTCCTATATTGCTTTGCTCTATCCACAAGCCTCCCATTTAAAAGTATTGCAGGCAGTTCTCACCAGCAGAAACTGTCTTCTATAACTTCTTTTAACAATTAACTGAACATTACAAGCTGTACTCTAAAGAGAAAACAAACAGGAACCCTGATCAAGGTTTTTAGAAGGTTGAGAAGAGGGAAGGAATGAGGAAACAAACTGATTTAGTGACCTAGTGAAGTAAAACAGGAATTTTTCTTGTGGGGAATTGAGGAAGAAAAACCAAGTGACAAATTACAAGGAATCACTTCCTAAAGAAAGCTCTCCCAGTGCCTATGCAGAGCTGGAAGACAAAATGATTTGTGAAATTCATAAATGACTAGTAACTGTTGAATTGTTGCACTGGTAAATGAACCTTTGAGAAATACATCATCTCCCGTCAAGGCTTTGGCACGCAGCTCCTCTAACTGTGACACTAAATGTTAATCATCTACTTAAAGACCATGTTTGTGGATGAATAGCTGCCATCCAGAAAGATCACTGAAACAGAAAAGTAAGGACCCCAATCTCCAAACACAGCTGATCCAAAATCACCTCCCACAGCACAGTAAAGATGAACCAAGAGCCTTTTGATGGCCAATGCAAAGAACATGACAACCAGCAGATGCTCAGTAATCACAAGGTAAAAATACACAAGTTGCAGAAAGCCCAGTGTCTCCGATTAAAGCTCAAAAGCCTCAGAAAACACACAAACTATCTTCAAGCTAAATAACTTGACTACATTTCTTTTGTTTCTTTTCTGCCCACTGCAGAGAGAGCTGTGAGGTATCCATTTCAGAGCATGCAATGACATAAGCTTTACTTTTGCTGCATCAAGTTAAATGTTAAGGCAAGGAATATCAACACCCCCTCTCTGTAGTTATTTTGTGGAAAGAGACATAACTCCCTCAGAGAGCAGACTGCAGGACACAAGTCCCTGTACTCTTCCTGTGCTACTTCTCTTGGTGTCTGCTTTTAGCTTTCTACATCAAATACACAACAACGCATAGGCAGCTGTTAACAGTACTAGTGGCCTATAAATTTGTCATTCATATTCACTGCAGTAGACCCTTCAGTTGCCTCTGGTGTTGGTTACTGGTTTCCTCACTTACACAAGCATGTAGAAAGTGTCATATTTACCCTACCACTCATTTCTGATACATTAGTATCTTGACAGCACTTCTGAAACATGAAAGCCCCTCTAAGGCACAGCTCATACACAGCTCTGAGTCAGATGCAGAGCCTTCCATCTGAAGAATAACTTATCTCTCCTACCAGTATGGCAGAAGCGTAGTGCAAGCAGAGCCTTCCTGCTTTTCAAGAGGATCTTCCAGTAAATTTCCAGGACTTCATCACTGCTGCTTTTAATTGAGTGGATAATCACACAATGGTGTTACAGCTCCACAATTGCTTTTCAGAGGTAAAAAAATGAAAAGCAACTAAAAAATGCACAGATGCGCAAGCTATGCTGATCACCTTTATATACTATGTCGTACTCCTTACACTGACATAAAACTAACATACATAGATTCTGAGGTTCTAACTCTGTTGTCTATTATCGAGAACAAGTTTAGTTTCAAGTTCCTACAAATAAAACAAGCATAATAATACTGGATGACATCAGCACTCAGCTATGCTACTAGTGTTCTTTCCTTGTAAAATCAGTGTTTATAGTCCCAGCCAAAAAAATTACACGTCTTACAGTGCAGTGGTTTTCATATTGAAAAGAATTATTACATCATACTAAAATGTGTGCCTTGATCCACCAAGTAGTAACTCTGAACTGAAGAAGAGATGAGATTTCAGTACATCCTCAGGAGAATACTCTTCATCTTACATCTAAGCTTTTTACCTCACACCATAAAAAAAATGGAGCCTACCCACATTCCTCCATATTATGCTATTATTATCAGTAACACAAAGAACATGAGCAGCACCCGTATTAATAAAAAAAAAGCAACTACACAACACTATTCAAGTAGATACTTTCATCTTTTTTATTTTCCATCTTCAGTTCATCTCAGCACTCTGAAATCCTTGTGGAAGGCATTTCTTACATAAGAAGTGTCTCATTAATAAACCTGAATGGCATACAATTCATGTAAATTGAGAGGTATGTTTTCCATCACCTTGCACTTCCATTCACAGCCATACAATGCAAGGATAAATTGGATATTAAGCACTACATAAAAAACATTATTTAGTGTTATGCACTTCCCCTTAGATGTGAGAGGCCAGACAACAGCACTGCAGAATCAGGACCCTGCTGCACCAAGTTCACCCCCAGTTCTGGACTCTCCATCATTACCTGGGAGAGTGACAACATCTAACTGTATCTGTTCAATAAATAAATGTTATCATAGGGCATCATTCAGATCTTATCTCTAAAAGAATATAAGAACCTGCAATAGCAGGAAAAAGCTACCTCAAACTCACAAGTCTCCCACACATAACTCACGACCTCCTTAACACTCATGACCAAGTGGGCAACTGTAGAAGAGCAAATTGAAAGTGCTGACTGCACCGAGAGGAACCCCCCCAGCAAAAAGAGCAATAGAGAGTTCCGTAAAACGTTTGTTTGAACATTACACAGCAGAGATTCATGCTGCTGTAAACTGGAGTTTATAGCTACAAAATGTTATATGCATGTTATAAACACAAGTTTATGGTTTTGTTCTCTGGAGGAGCTGAGGATGTAACCCTCAGGCTAAGTAGGAGCAATTAAATCACATTATTTTTATCAGCCATTTTCACTGTCTTAAAAGTTACCAAGAAAAATTTAAACTGCTATCACTGATTCTCATCTTATTTTTCCAGTATTAACTTGCTATCCTTCTAGAAAAAAAAAAACATTTAAAAAGAGGTTGCTACCTCTTTTTTACATTATTGCTACTCTAATCTGTTATGTTTCCTAACCAGGAGTTGTCTGCATCTTCTAAAGATGTATTTTAAACAGTCACTATCCAGAATAGGATGTATTACTTCATGTTTCAAGAAACATTTTCTATTTATACTTCCCTTCTCACTTTAGACTGAAGCTACAGATGGAAACAGGAAAAAAAAGCAACCTAACATAAACTCTGAAGTCTGATATTACAATACACATACGTGAGGTCCAGATTTTTAAGTGTATCAATTTTTTTCTCATTCACAAAGGAAAGCTTCTTACGAACATATTAAAAGACACGTTATATACAGTCAGTCATGCCAGATTACTTCAAATTGTTTTATTTTCACAAACTTTGTAGCTTCCTGCAATAACATCACATGCACTCTTTTCTTCAGACCCTGGCAACTAAGAAGAAAATACCAAGCAGTAAGTCTTCATTTCTCCACTCTAACTACAGTAGTCACTGAAATGAATTAAACAAAACACAATCCCGATTTAAAGAAAAGCCTTTGGACCTGATGTGCAAGATCCTTGCTCATTCACCTCTATGTCTCCACTTCTCACCTAACTTGTTCTAATGTCTTCCTCTATTGGTGCAGCCCCTCGCAAGCATTTCTAGAACATTACCACTAAAGCACAGGTTGAGTTGATGGTCTAACTAAAACACAGCCGATGGAAGTTGTATTTATACTACAAATGTTTGACAACCTGTGATTTTTATTTTTTGTGACCTCTTCCATGACTGATTTCAGAGCAGGAAGATTAAAAGCTCAGCTATCAGAACAGCTACTACACAGGCTCTTGCCTTTTCTGGAAAAGGCACAATTGCTAAACCCAAGTCTCTTCTTTCAAGACATTCAAGTCAATTAAGAACTTAATTTACCTTGAATCCTTTCTTTAGATTTTAGATCTAGGTTTCAAAATGAAAATGGGAAAATAAATTCTCGGAAGTGCAAGTACAGTAAAATTTACTGTGGGAGTAAGGTTAGGGCTTTTTACTCCTTATTGTTGCTATTTCCATTCAAACTTCAAGATTAAAACCATATTTCACTTCAAGAGAAGTTGCTGCTTTACAGTATTAGGCAAGTGCTACTCATGTTATCTGGAAACTTTCAAGTGAGTCCATCGGTGCAGAAGTTCACCCTTATACTCATTACCAGCAGCTATTGCAGCAAACCATGCCCATGTTTTAACAAAACCAGAAATAAAAGCTTACTGGACATGGTTCAGATGGACCCGTCCTTCCCTATTGCAAAGCTTAGCAGATAGAAAGTGTAATTTATCAAACCACACTTGGCATTTAACCCAAATATCACCTTAATTCATGACCCCATTCTTCCCCTCTCATCTGGATGAAAGCTATTCTTGGCATAAACCAGCCAGAAAAACAATGCAGACACTTCACCAATGCCTCCTGCAAACATTTTCCTTCACCAGGGCATGACAGCCTCCTTACCCCCACCAACACCATCCTCCAGCTAAGAAAAACATAGAGCATTAAGTTTCTTCTTTGCTAAATGAAGCAGCTGTGCTGGCTGTGTGGACCTGAAAACTCCCTCAAAGGTGAAGAAAGAGGGAATAACGCAAACCTCCTCAGCACAGTTGGAAACAAAACATAAAAATGTGTTTTTCCTCAGAGGAAATGCATGAACAGAAGTTGACCCTTGATATACAATCAGCTAAGTCAGTCAAGCGAGATGCAGAATGCTCTCCTCAATGTTAAGGATTCAAGTAGCTCTGCAGTAGTGGTATTCACTATATGTGAATATTTGATTTACGCTCCAAGGATTTTTCAAGTGACTTAAAGAGTTCGGGTTTGCAGCAGAAGCAAAACGGCCATGTGCCATAAAGCAAGACCTGCAGCAAGTAGAGTTCCTATAACAACCTAGCAACGGTTCACTTATAGCTACTTGTATATGACACATCAAAAGAAACAAAAAAAAAAGAAAACCCTGAGTAGCACAGGACTGAAAGGAAAAAAAGGTTTCTAACCATAATTTAAGGAAGTTTCTGCAGATATATTCGCAGGGAGGAGTGAACAACTCTTTCAGTGCCACAGACATACTGCAGTGCAGCCACTGCAGGTGACAGCCATCAGGTGACGTTGCAAAGTTTGGCTTGACACCTCCTTGTCACTCAGAAAAGCTCTCTGTAAGTAAATGGTTTTAAATAAACATAGCACAAGTAAAGGCACATTCCTCCTCTGCAACAGATACTATAAAGATAATATCCTTAGTTTGTAGGTTTGCTCTGCACTGGGGATTTCTTCCATGAAAGCGTTTCTTTATATGCAACTTCCTACAGTCGTATACAAACACTAAAACCACAAAGTTATACCCTAATGTGCCCTGCTCCCCTCTGGGCACACAGCAGCATCACTAGTGAGAAATCCTGCACTCCAATTCTGCTGCCAGACTCATCTCTGAGTGAACAGATGAGAATCTCACACGGTCCCAGGCTAGGATGGTGCCTGCTCTTGCAAAGGATTCTATGAAGTCAAGAGTACTGTGAGCAAGTTCTTTAAATAAGACACATGTAATGCAAGATATCCTATAGCGTTTATGTACAAAACTTATGTTAAATCATCAAGACCTGCACTCGCATTTCAAACACACAGCTGCAAGAGAAGAGTAGGGAAAGAACATTAGAACAACAAAAAACACAGAAAGCAAAAAAAATTGTGACCGACACATCATAAGAAGTGGTACTGCCCTCACTAAGTTGCACTGCTGAGAAGACAGTGATCTGTCATACAATTTGTTAAGAGTCTAGACACTTTCCAATTGCTTTTAAAAGACTGAAGCTCCGCATTCCATTTCTAACAGAAGCAAACTCATTTGGCCTGATAGGGCTTCCCCCAAACCACCCACAGAAAGCATTCACCTCCAGCAATTTGCCCTGCCTCTCCCTCTTAAGGCAAAAAAACTTCCTAGACCGAGGGTCCAGGACGGAAGGTCAAACCCTACACAGTGGTCACACGTATCTCTCACATACCACATGTCCAGCTTGGACAAAGACCTCTAGAAGAATCTTAAAAGACTCAGTTTTTCCTGGACTCCGCTGCATGCTGCTTCCCAGACTAGAGCAACAAATCTCTGAGAAAATCAGCTGCGGGACTGGAGACTGGAACAGAAGCACTCCAGAAAAGCAAGCTTTTAGACCATTTTCTTTTAGCCCCAAGTACCTATGCAAGGAAGAAAAGCGTTCCAGAACAAAACAGTTTTACAAGAAGCACAGATTTTTACTATTTATGAAGTTATTCATTCAGTACGTACATGATGAGGAAGACTATAAAACAAAACACTTTGGGTTTAGAAAGACAAGGTACATGTTACTTACTATAATTAGCTGAAAGAAAAATAAGTGTTAAATTGCCATCATTAATACCCCATTAATTTCAGGCCAAAAAATAAAACAACTGAACACAGAATGTACCTAATGTTACTGAGACACTTTACAAAAGACTATTTTGTCCTGCTTAGGACCACACACTTACAACTTGTATCTTCCAGGAACCATAAAATCTCACACAAATAAAACGATAGAGAATGCTTGGGTTCACAAAGACCTAGTGAGAACTTCTGACTGCCTCGAGGGCAGTACTTATTTTGCTGTTGTTTTCCCCGCAGGCTGAAGACTCACAGCTCTATGACCTGCTATAAGATCACCCATCCCCAGTGGCAGAGGTGACAAAATCAGCAGTCAGACTCAAGTTCAACAGCACTTTCTAGAACGCTTTCCCCAGCATTAAGACATTCCAGCTTACCTACCTCAAACAACGAGCCTTGATAGTCACAGGCACCTGCAGGACAAAACCAGAAAATGGATTAGAATCAAAAAACAAAGAACAACAAACTCTTCCCAGTCATTCAGGTGGTGCCTTACAACCCAGTAAGCATTAGGCAGAATATAGTGCATTGAAACCAGGGAGACGTTAACCTTAAAAGGACCAAAATGTACCATCACCAAACAACCAATCTTTATTTTTATTTTTTTTTTTGAACAAGCCAACCCATTCCCATAACAACCTCACATCCTCTCAGATGGGGGACAAAATCCTACATTTGGTGCCACTCAGGTGAGGGGCACATCTTCTCTCCCTTCGCTGCCATAACAACAGCTGCCTCCTCTAAGGTAGAAATTCTCACAATATACACATAAGATGGAGCTTATGATTCTATTTCTACTATGATTCATGACCTGAGCTCTCTCTGAAACACAGGGAAGCCACTGCTATTCAAGGGCAAAATACAACTCTTAAAAATGCAGAGTTACATGGTTACATGGCATTTAATTTACATGCTAAAGAGCAGGCCCTTCTCTGTGCCGCTATAAATCCCTTTACCATTTACAGGAGGAACAAATAAGCACATGAATATCCACATAAAAATGTGACGACTGGGAGAAGAGCTGGCATCAATTCCTGCTCCTGAATCACTCCACATGCAATGGGGCACATTTCCCCCACCGATGGGCTCACAGGACTTCTGTCCTCCAGGCTTCCTAGTTCTTACTACCGACACCACTGGATGAGGGAAAGCATCTCCAAGCAAGTGACAGGGAGATTTGCACCCATTCAAGCACATTTTATATACTGTACTACAATAAATCAAATAAGAAGTTAGAAAATAAAACCATGAATAAGTTGAATGACAGTTCTTTCACTGATTTTCTGGGAAACTGCCGTTCTCAAACAACAGCACGTATCTGTCTACTGAAAATGTGACAAGAATCCGAAATCAAAAGCAACCCAAGAAATTCAAAAGATGAAAAGCTGCCTCAAGGGACCACCCAGACAACTAAGGATTTCCTTGTTGAAGAGTGTTTTTTTCCCCCAAAAAAAGCAGATTAGACAATTTTGTACAGAAAACCTCAGAGCTACACTGCTTCACATCAAGAGCTCCTCCTTTGAGCTGGTCCTCCGCTGAGCACCATCAGGAATTACTTTTCCTCGAGGAGAAGATGAACCAGAAGAGCCTAGTCGTGCTTCTTTCAAACCCAGCAGGAAGCTTTCTGCCCATGCTGACAACAGGCAAATCAAGCCCTATCTATCACACACACTGACTGAGCACAGAAGAGAACCGTGTGCTGAAAACAGCGGGTTTCACTCTCACCTTTGCATGGTGCCCCTCACAGCACCCTGAGCTATGAGGTTAGCCAGCTGGCATCTAGAAAATTAGCTCTGCATTTTCATAGGGGTGTCAAGGTATTTGAGTGCAACTAAGACTATCCACAATTACCTGTTCATTCATTTACTTGAATCTCATAGCAACTCAGTTTAGACTCAGTGAAATCTCAACCTCACAATACTGCATTCACTTTCTCAAAATAGCAGTTACCCTCCTACCCCTGCACATCTCTTCCTCCACACTCTCTTCTGAGAAGAGATAATTTCAAAGTTCATCATCCTGTTGCACCTCAAAATTCAGTGCAAAACACTACTAACTGCACATGAAAAATAATACTTAACACCAACTACTTAAAGCTTAGATGAACCTTAAAAAAGGTTCACTGTCCTTCCTTTTTTTGCTCACTTAACAGCTATAGTTCCTTAAAAGAACGAAAACAATGATTTAATATCCTAAAAGATGATATTATTGTGTCAAAGCCCACACTAAGGACCTGAAGTCCTTAAAAACAAAACAAGGATGGGAGAGAAGAAAGAAGAAAGAAAAAAAAATCAGCAGCATTCCCCATTTCAAGAGGGTCTAATTACATGTAGGGCCCTTTGTGCCTGGCCCTGTAAATACCTTGCAACAGAGCAGTGGTGTGCCAAGAAACTCATCATGTCTACAGCCTAGAGTAAGGCACAGGGTGAGAGCAGCTGCATGAATGGCACGTCTACTGCCTCCACTGCACTCTGCACACAGGCTCACCTCAGCCCACACGCAAGCATAAAGCAAAGACAGAGCTTGCTTCTTCCTCTCTGTTAAAGGAGCATTTTACTCCCTCACCAGTTACGAAGGAGGACACTCAAATACAATAAATCTTCACAAGGCTTGATAAATTCTCAGTTTCACATGCATTTTATTATCGCTGCTCTCAATTTTTCCTGTTGTTCCAACATCCCACCCAGCAGCTTCGCTCCGAGCCCAGGACATCACAACATGCACATTAAACAACAACGCTCTTTGCAGCATCCTAGTTTTCCACACAACTCCACATCACCAGCGTGGTGACTGCTTGCAAAGCTGATGCTAAGGAGTTTCCCAAAGAACAGTGCCATCCATATACTGAACGAGCTAGGGAAGAAACCCCCAAACTTTTTGTGTAGTAGTTGGGCATACAGGATACAGGTGGTTAATGGGGGAGTGGGCAGGGGCAGATTTGTTTTGTTTTTCACATGACAAGTTTCTCAGAAGGCACTGCTCCATAAGGTATATCCCATGTTTGTGTCTGACGGTTCCTCCAAAGCCAAAGCCAGAAAACCTCATATCACAGTGAGCCACGCTGCGCTCCCGAACCCCAGATAGCAATAACCTCAGCGCTGCGCTGACAGCTGTTATGAGACCATCGCACGGAGCCTTGCGCTTTCTCGCAAGCCTCACCAGAACACTTCTGTCTTTTTCTACGTGACATAAGAAAGCAATGCTCAACGCCATAACCACGCTTAGAGCAACACCTCCGCATCGGTTAAGTTTATCTCAGCTCTCCTCTCTCAAACGAGCAGCAGGCGATGGCTGTTGCCTGCTCTCCCCTTCTCGAAGCCGGTCTTACCGGTGCCGTGGACACGCATCTCTGCCCTCCGCCACCACCGCCACCTGCGACGGGACAGGGAGCTCGGTCCCTTCCTACGCTCGGGCTCTCGAAACCCACCGTTCCTTAACAGCCCGCTTAGGAAAAGCCCACCCGCAGCTCGGCGGTGCATCCACAGCAGTTCCCTCCCCACCCTCAGGCGCCCATCACCCCGAAGCGAACCCCGCAACCCCACAGCCCCCCCCGAAGGTACCGCAGCCCTCGGCCGCCGGCGGACGGCCCCGCAAGCGCTCGGACACCCGATCCGGGCGGCGGCCGCAGGAGCACCGCGCCGGCTCCGTGCGGCGGCGGTGGGACGGGGCGCACCGCCCGCGGAGAGGCCGCCAAAATGGCGGGGGGCGGCAGGCGGACCCCCGCTCGGGCAGGCGGAAAGACGTCCCGAAACCCCCGGGGCACCGACCGGCGCTGGGATGGGGCCGAGGAAGGGGGGCCGGCGCGGGGCAGCGACTCACCTGAGGCGGCGGCGGCAGCCAGCGCGGCGCTGAGCAGGCACAGCGGCAGCCAGGCGCCCATGGCCGGCTGCAAGCGAGGGAGAGGAGCGTGCTGCAGGGAAGGAAGGCAGCGCCGCGCCGCGCCGCAGATAGGGTCCCGCCGCCCCTCGGCAGGTGCCGGCGCCGCGCGTCGCCCCCGCCCAGGCTCCAAACTTTCCAGCGGACAAAGCAGCCCCGCTCCGCAGCCCGCCCGCCTCCCGGCCCCGCCG
>JANHGO010001056.1:0-36274 GCA_024606505.1 Aquila spilogaster
CCATCTGTCTATTATAAAAATATCAAAATATTTTGGCTGTAAAACCAAATTCTGGTGCTCAGATCCCAGTTAAAAAAAAAAAAAAAAAAAAGAAAAAGAAACAGAACAACATTGTAGAGAATGTTAGGAGGGGAAGGAGGAGAAAATGCTTGGGGGGAAAAGTTAACAACAGAGGAGCACAATGAAAAGAATAGATACAAGGAGAAAAGGAAAAGAACTCTCAAATAATATATTCCTGGAATGAAGCAATTTTGAATGGGAATAGCAGTCAGCTTGGTTGTCTAAAAAAATCCCACCAGGCAGAGATGTCTATTTTCCAGACTTACGTTTATCCATTAAAAAGAAATCAGGAAAGCTGATTTACTGAAGCCACGCTCCCATGTTTGATTCTTTTTTGCTTTCCACCTTTTTCTCTCTTCTTCTGTTTCTAGGGGTGAATAGGTCATGACTCTTTTGCAGTAACTCCTCTCCTATTTTCTTAAACTCTTTTTCTTATTTTTGCTATCTTGTCAGAGCTTTTTGGATGTTGATAGTAGTAAGTAAAGAGAGAGAAAAAGAGAGACAAAACCCCCCAGATAGGTAGCAGTAATCCAAGTAACTGTAGATCTCAAACTGGAGTATCAGATTTTTAGAGTTCACTGGCATCTGTTTCTGAACTTTTTTCTGGATTGTCACAGCAAATAATATATATCTCATCATGAAATATAGTTTGTAGTATGTCTGTACTATTCGATTGAGGTGGTCTGTGTCTAAATCTGAGACTATATATCTATTGTTTCAGAGGTATATCCTTGAAACATGAAGCGAGTAAAAAAAAAACTAGTAGCAGACTGAAGAAAAGTTTGATTCCATTTCTGAGAAAACCATTAGTTTAATATTTAAAAGGGAAAAACCCCATTCTTCTTCTCTGGTATTATATACATTTTTATATTTGGTTTGGAAAACCTTTCAGTTCTTTAAAATTTACAGATCCCAGGACTACTGTTACCTTTCCTTTCCCCCCAGTTATTGTATTGTCCCATTTCAGATGAAGTGTCCTTGAAGCTGTGGACCTAGCATAAGTAATGGACTTCCTAAAGTCTAGATATTAACAGTTTTATTCCCTGTTCTGATGATAGATAAGAGAGACTAATTCAATATTAGCATGAAGAAAAGCTAGAGAAAACTACTGAAAGGAAAATTTGCACTACCTTTAAACCAACTATTCATCTCAAAACAAATATCTTCATAGTTTTATTTTATTTGATGGAAATCTTAATAAACTGTAGGTAACCAAGTGTCTGAGTACTGGGGTGGAATACTGCCATCAATTGTATGGAAACAAATTGCTTATTGCTATATTTTAGGTTTTGCACCACTGAAAGCTATAGTTAAGAGTTCCTTTTTTTAACTTGGTTTGTAAGAGAGAGGGCTACTGTAAGAGCTAGATCCATTCAATCCTTAGAATTAAGTAATACATATGCAGTATTCTTGCAACTGCACCAAATGATTGCTGACATATATAGTACCATTCCTTAATATATAATGACAGGACAGATTAAAAAAAAAAGGAATGCTAGTCAGTTCCTTGAGTGACTTTCTTCCATGCTTTTCATCAAGTGTTGATGCTGCTATTAGGAAGTCACATATTGTCCATGTCAACATGCTTTTTCTTCAATATTGTAATAGTGTAATTCTACTTGATTCTCTTGAATTGGAGTAAAACTACTTACAACGTGTGTCAACTAAGAAATATAATCTAACTTACTGGGGGGTACCACAACACTTCATAGATGACATTACAGGGATTTATGGCATAGAAAGGAGGTGAGAATCCTCTGACACTCTTCTAAGGAAAGTATCTTGAACAGCCAGAACCTGCTGGGAAATGAGCAAATATAAATGATACCGGAGACATGAAGCTGGATTAACAGATTTAAAGGGATTTATAATGAAATAAGAGAGAAGAAAGCTAACATCTTAGGGATTTTTTTTTTTCCTAAATATGATTACAGCTACACTTCCTTTTTGCTAATGTTACTTCTTTCAACATTTCAGTGCTAAGTAAAATATTTTTTATGACATTACAATACACCCATTTTCTTCCAGAAGCTGTATCCAAATAAAATTAATGGCACAGTTATAGTAATGCTTCTTTGAAATGTTCATTTGGTCAATATCGTATTTGATAAGAAGTGCTAATATTCATATTTTCTTGGCCAGAATCCAGTAAAAAAAAATCTTGTTAATTACAGTTAGTGGATCAAATTTCACCTGGCAGTTTCTCATGGAGAGAATAGGTTCATTCAATTCCTGAACATAATCAGCTCCTCTCAACAGCAATCATGTACAGCCCTGGAGATCTGCCTATCTATCAGAAAAAGTCTTAGTGAGATATGCAGTGGAAAGTATAATACCAAGATTCTAATTTCAATTTTCAGATTATCTTGTAAAATAATATTTTTAATTGGGAAAAAAAAGGCACCTCGTAGATCATTTAGTAGCAACTTGTTCTAGTTTTCAATTGGTGTAACAAAGAATTTCTGGTTTAGAGTTTTAAATCTTGAGTTTGTTTAGACACCAATTTTGCAGACTAGTATATGGTTTACTTTAGTGACACTACTTATGTGTACTTGGGTATAAAATTCATTCCCATGTGAACTCATGTCAATCTGGAACCTTCTTGAGAAACAAAAATAACAAACGTGACAAAAAAACCTGCTAGACCTCCCTTAAGCATTTACAGAGAAGAAACTGTAATAATCAAAATAGCATTTATACTCAGTAGGATATGGACAGAGGAACTGGGACATAACACTGGCTTTCAGTGTTTGATTTTTGATTTCTACCATGACTCTGTCTTCTTGGCCTTGTAGCTGGGCCCATGCAGTCATACAGCCCAGTGCAGTTTCAGCAGCTGTGTCGCTAAAGTATGGAGATTTTCTTTTCACACGAGGGCTGCTCTGAAAGTAATGCTTCCTATTTTGTTACTCTGGCCCATGATGTCAGAGATGTACTGTTTGATCTCTGTAAACATTCAGCAAATGTTGATGAATATCAGTGTGTGCTATTTTTTCCTCATCGAGGAATTAAATGATACACCTCTGTTTCATGAGCACTTCCATGTCAGACTGCCCTTCTGCTGTCATCTATAATGCAGCAACAAAACATAATGGCATATTGGTGGGAAGATTCAACCTCTGCTGCCATACCACCAAAATCTGCCTCTGATGGATATAAATGAATAAATTTATTTATTTAGTTTTGGTACACCTCAATGTACCTTAGAGTGCAGAAAATTTAATTTGAAACAGTGGTTCTTGTTATTTTGAGCACAAACAATAGGAAAATACTTTTTATGAATTCAGTTTAGCAATTTGTTTTCCTTCTAAACCTCTACTGTGTACCGTTTCAGATCTTGACTGGCATATAGTGATAAAGACAGGGCCACTACCTCTCATAGTTTTGTTGTGGCTCACAGTATTTATGGGTTTTCTTTAGATACCAACTGCCTGTTTACTACAATGGTATGAGAAAGTTATAAATAACAAAAAGTTGTAGTGCTCTTAATTGGAAATGTGGGTTTGATAACTGAAAGATGTGAGCTTGGTAACTTCAGCATTGTTTTAGAATTTGACTGGTGAACTTCTGAAGCTCAACAATAGAGTATCTGTGTTTTTTCGCTTTTCAAGTTGAACAGTTGCGTGTGGATAATGAATTCTGCCTTGAAGTCCATTTCTGCCAAGGTACTGTTTATATAAATTGGTTTGAGTACCTATGTACACCTGGCAATGTATTTTTTAAAGTATCTTTTTCACATAAATAAAATGTAATTCACTTAAATCCCAAGCGTGATGTTGCCCCTCTCCTTAGCCCCTTCCTGCTCCAGCTGCATTGTGACCTTAATGCTTCCAGCTGAAGTGAGCATGCAGGAGCTTATTTCATAACCTTCTGAGTACTGAGTTTTGAATTGTTTTTTTAATTAGCATTTTAATTGCTCATCAAAGTAATTGAAAACTGTGTTGGAAAAATGGCGCATTTACTAATCCCTTTGGTACCAGTCAACATTAAGCTTTTCCCAAGGTCAAATGTGTGACTGTGATAGTAGCAACTTTCTTTGCTGATGTGGAGCCAGAGACTTGGTGGGCCGAGATGTTCTTACCATGCCTCGTAGTCTGCCTCTCCCTGTGATAGGAGAAAAAAAATGTGTTATTCTGTACATAGCTAGTTATGTAAACTTTGCTTTGAGAAGGTGTATTACCTTTATCTTTTATCAAAGCCAGGTTTTGCTTGTTGTAAGCAGACAAGATGAGTCTTAAGTGGTTATTGCTGGTAGGGAAGTTTCTATTTGTCCATGCTTTTAGGCAGTGTGTTCAGTGTTGCTCGTCCCAGTTCCAATATGTGAGTTGCTTATCCCACTTCTAATATGTGATCTCTGGAATCTAAGCTGAGGCTCAGCTCCTGGAACTGTGGAGAGAAGACATGGAAAAGACAAGGATTCAAATAGGCTGGGTCATATTTAGCTGTAATCAGCACTAAGAGACTATGAAATGAGTGTTTAGCTGTTACCTAAACAAAAAAAGCTGTTACCTGGGCCCCTCCACTGATTTTTACAGGAAGTAATGAAGTAATATTACTATTCAGTTTGTCTTCTCTTCCTTTGAGGATTCTCTCAGAAATCCTCCCTGTCAAGTTTTGTGTTTTACGTTGCAATGAACTTACCCTTCTCCAGTTGTGAGATCCCTGTTGGGAGGATCCCAGTAGTCTCCCGGTAGAGAACTCAGTAAGAATATCTAATATCAATTTTCACTTAAATTTGTAGTTTCAAAGTGTTCATGTACTGTCCTGGGACTTTTTCTTCCTATCTCACAGTTGCGCTCATTGTTCTTTGGTATAAAAATGGTCACCTGAAGAGAAATAAAATGAACCCACTGTTTTATGAGTGTATTTTTTTCCCTTTAATTCCCTGTAGAGGTTTTAATGTTTGAAAAACAACCCAGGTAACTTGTGTACTTGAAGGTATTGACAGCTTATTCTGATTTTCAGAGCTACTAGTTAGTGACAACATTGGAGTTGGTGGAACTTGTTTTAAGCCTGTATGTCTCATGTTAAGAATCTATTTTTTTACTCATTATAAGAGACAGATCTTAATCTTTTCTGGCTAACTAGTTCCTGCAGGGGAGGTATACTGCTGATTGAATAAGAAACAAAATAAATGAGTCCATGCACTCACTTCTGTGAACATTCCAAACTCTTCTGAAGTCTTAGGGAAAAAGTGTTAGGGATTTTTTGCTGTGTTTATTGGTAAAGTAAGATTAATTGCTTGCTGAGCTTGCAGTTGATATGAAATTTGGCTGATTGTCACTGAACAGCCTTAACAGGGGAAACTACACTAGCTGTTGCTTTAGAAGTTAAAAAAAGGAAGTCTCTGCTATGTTTGAAATGAAAATAAAACAGCTAGACATTGACCCATTGTAAGACTTCATGCTTTTCATTGCTAGCAGGAGATCCTCAGTGAGGTAGAGCAAATGTAATTATTGAGAGAACATAAAGAAAACATGTTTATTTGCCCTGTTGTAATGAGGACAGCTCAGCAGGATTGGACCTGAGTGTGCTGGATTCTGACTGGCATACAGGCTTGTATGCTGCAGAGTTAGCAGGCGTCTGAGTTGTTTAATTACATGGAGTTATTTTTGCTTTTGCAAGCACCAGTAACTTTATTTTAAAAAGAGATAAGAGCTTGCAGTACTTAATGTCCACTTCATGTCCTGAAGGTGCTTTACGGTTATTAAGCAATTAGGCTGAACACCACCCGAGTGTAGTTCCATCCCTTCATATATATATTGTAGAAATGGATATAACCTGAAAACAAAATTGTCCACATACAGATGGAGAAACGAAGCAAAATGAAATTAGATTCAGAGTATTTAAAGGAGTTGTCCTCCATCTCATAGCTAATCAATGCTGAACTTGGAAATATGACTCAGAAGTGACCTCCTGATATTGCTGGAGTGGATGAGTGTTTCTTACTCCAATACTGTCTGTCTCCTGACATTTGGCTTCCAGTTCTTGTGCCCATCTGCTTCTCTTATGAGTGGGAATTTGAACAGCTAAAGTAGCAGAAAGAGAAGGCTGACTGCTGTTCTTTGATTTAAGTCAGAACCTTTAGTTCATAAATATGTTAATTTAGTGTCTGAGTAGTTTCCTACACCTCCAAGGAGTAAGAGAATCTTTTAGCAGGTAACTGTGAGCCTAATGGAAGAGGCCTGACTTGTTTTCTGAAGACGTATCTCGATCGCTATGAATTATGTGGTGACCCAAGGGAGACTGGTTTCCTAACTTCACTGTATATCATCCTGAAAATATAAGCATGAATTTATTCTAATAAAGAGCTTCAGCAATGAAAATGTATACATGTAAAAGACTGTGACTTAAAGTAGTGAGTGGCACATGCAAAAAATGTATCTAATGTATGCCAGAAAAAAACTTACCTGGCATTTGATACCATTTCTCAGTGATTGCATGTTGACATTGTCTGGTAGAAACTGCCACCAAAGAAGAAAAGTGTATTAGAGGCTGTAAAAGTATCAAAAGACCCATGTTTAACATTTTGTAGGCTCACAAACATTTTCTTAGGTTTCTCCACGTGTCATGCATATATCCAGAAACAGCCTGTTGAAGTTAGGAGCAACTTTGAATTATCTTCCCAGTTGGGTATTCTCCCCAAACTGACATTGTTTTCTTTCAGTTCCATGTTAGGATAAAAAAGATTCTTAATGATTCTATGATAAGAACCAAAAAGGTTCTTATCATAGAATCACCGCGGTTGGAAAAGACCTACGAGATCATCCAGTCCAACCGTCTGCTTATCACCAATAGTTCTTACTAAACCATGTCCCTCAACACAACATCTAAATGTTCCTTGAACACAAAGCGTTCTTGATTTTTAAAGAATTTATCTTGAAAATATCAAAATACTTTCTTATGACATACGGTTTGAATATTAACTGTCGTGTCAGAGTTGAAAACAAGGAAGATATTGGTTTGATAAGATAAATATCAATCCCCGATATTTTAACATTATTGAAATTAAATGGGAATATATAGTGCTCAATTTAAGATTGTTCTGTCTGAAGGTCTGCCTGCAATAGTGCATTCCTGCAAAATGCTGATTTTTTTAAATGGAAATTTGTTTATTTACCACAATTCTTGTAGGGAAGTGCTGTCATTCTCAGAGATGTACTTAATTTATACTGAAGCTTTTCATGAACACGTGTATTAAAATGTATCATTGATGCAATCTTGATTTTCTTTGCCTGCATAAAAAACCATCTTGGTTCAAATGTGGCTGAGGTTAAGAATAAAATGACTTAAAACTTACAAGTCTTCCTTTGATTTGCTGGATTAATCTGAAATAAACCTTGAAAAGATATCACTGCACTCATTAAGTAAAATTACTTTTCACGTTATGAGATTGATTATGGACAGCTTATTTATTGAACCTTAGCGTGCTTGTCAAAATTGTCACTTGTATCTTACCTGGTTTGTGTGTAGTTGCCTAAGCCAACGATTGACTGGTGCTCCCTTTCCACTCCTTTCTGCCTCCCCTTCAGAAATGACAGATGGCTGTGTCCTTGTGTCCCAGATGGTCTGTATTAGCTTACTGGTCTCTAGTGCTTATCTTTGCGATGTGTTCTTCCCCTTCTATGTCTTCTTGTAACTAGAGATTTCACCCAGAACCTTTTACCCCTCCAAAATGAATTTTCAGTTATGCTGAGGATGGGATTGAGACCTTGTGGAAGAAGTACTTCTGTGCAATTGCCTTTCTGCAAATCATGGTGTTTCTTCCTTTTGTTTACATTCTTGATGGATACAGGTTTCTTACTTCATTGACACTCTGTGTTTCTGTGTCAAAAGCCATGATCTGTTTTCTTTCCATTTTTTTTGTGATCATCTTCCTCTGATCTACTCATGGGGAACGGGAAGGAAAGTCTTTTAAGAGGTCAACAAATCCTGTATTGTAGAAATGAAATTATCCATGTCAAGACAAAGATTACAGAATTACATAATGGCGTGAGTTAAAGGGACCATAAACACCACATGGTTCCAACCTCCCTGCAATGGGCAGGGACACATCTCACCAGATGAGACTGCCCACGACCCCATTCAACCTGGCCTTGAACACATCCAGGGATAGGGCATTCACAACTTCTCTGAGCAGCCTGCTCCACCATATCACCACCCTCAAATTAAATAATTTCTTTCAAAAATCTAATTTAAACCTAATGTTTGTTTGTTTAAAACCTTTACCCCTTGTCCTGTCACTGTACTTCCTGATAAAGAGTCTTTCTCCAAAAAAAAAACTACAACTATATTTGTTCTCTAAGGAAAATGATGATGAAGGGTGGTAGTTTTATGTTATGTTAGACATAAAATCTCTGTGTGTTAGTTCACCATGGATACAGAAGTTAGGATGAGATGATCACTTAGGTATGATCACTTGGGTTCAATTGTTTGAAGAAAAGTTAATGCAAATTTTCAAAGCACAGGGAAATATTTATTTTGTTTATTAAGATATATTTGTATTCAATTCTGTTTCAACCGACCATATCCCTCTGTGATAAAATGTTCTCTTAATCTTCACAGTATTACACTGTGACCCTGGCAACATACGTGTGCCTTAACTATTAGCAGTTAACATCTGTCACATATCTGTCACACGTCTCCAGGTCTCCATGAAAATTACAAAAAATCTGCTTTTGTAGGGTAATTCCCGCTGTCTACTTTGGTTTTCCTTTTAAACAGAAAGCAAGACACAGCAATGAGTTGGGATGTTCCATAGCATACAGACTTTGGACTAATTTATTGAGATGCAGAATGGTAAAGAATCATAGCTTAAGGATACTTGGGGGAGGAATTACATAAAAATAAATAAATATATAAATTATATAAAATTATATATATATTATTACATATTAATATCATTATATTATATATTATAGAATTATATAAAAATAAATAGCTTAAGGATACATGGGGAGGAATTTTAAAGAAAAGGATACCACTGTTGTAGTATTCATAGTTTAATACTCACTGGACTATGAACTGTAGCTTAAAAGTGATGTTCAGACCTATCAGAGTTATTCTTCTGACTGTATTGTCACATTCAGATGATGCCACTTATACCTTAATTTGTACCTTAATGTTTAATTTACCATCCATTTGATCTTAAAGGAAATATTTCTTAAAACAGCCAGAACTTCTCTACATCTCTAATTGGGCCTGATGCTCAAACTCAGAATGAATTAGGTACTAGTTATTTCACGTAGCTGATGGATTTCAAAAAGATTTTAATAATCTGCTGTCCCCGTTGGAGGAAATGAAGATTCTTGTTTATAAATTTTTATTATGTTCTTCTACTCTTTCTGTGGTAGCTTTAGGAATTTGAGATGTTTTAAGAGTTCTGACTGCTTTATGTTTTAGTATGGATAATTATTTTGAAGTGACAGCAGCAAAATTAATCTTTGGAAGGTGAATAACCGAAATCAAATGGTCACATAGGGTACCTCCTGCCCAGTAAATTCTCAATTTCTTTTCTTTACCCTTCACAGTTTTTTTTGGACACTGGCTGAGGAATGAACGTAGTAAATCAAAAACTGTATTATTGATTACTTGTATTACAATGTGTATTACTTTTCAAACCTACAAGTAGTTTGAATGTTGAGCACTAAGATTTTCTTTCCTTTCCAGTAAATAGCAATCTTGTAAATTCAGCTGTGAGAGTTTGTTTAGAAATAATCTTATCACCTTGAAAACTTCAGATATTTAAAATCAAATGTGAGATTGTTCATGATCTGATTCTAAGAGTGGAAATGACTTTGAAATAAGGTCCCTTTTAAATTGAAGATACTGTTCAGTTCAAGTCTAGTCTTTAAATATGTGTTTTTCACCTTTCATTTGACCATCTTAGATTGGATCAGTGTCTCTTTTTTTTGAGAATCTTAGAATTGGACAAAAATGGTAACATCTGAATTTTGTAAATAATAAAAATCTAGTAATCTTTAGTAATCTTTATTGTTTGTATATTCAGATTCTCTAATGAGATTTATATAGAATTATAACCTTTCATGAGATGATAGTAATGTCTAATTGTTGCCCTGAATCCGAAAGGAATTCCTGTTGTCCTGTCAAGTGCATTTTAGGGTTATAAGAATTTAATACATCATCCAGATGTTCCAGTAAACATTTCAGCTTGAATAATAGGCATCCACATTTTGACAGAGAAGTGCTGAGATGAAGATAAGTGCCTCAAGAAGAATAGGCCAGGCTCTGTTATGAGGATCTTGTACTTCTACAGCTTGCCAAAACCTAGAAAATGTAGAATTTCTCTTGCCTTGCTCCACCTATTTTTGGATCAAGTATTCTTTGCTACATTCTTTTGGAGGTGTATATAGATTTTTTGTTAATAGCTGATTATCCTAGGAAGCATATCAGATTTTAGAAAGCAGACTGCAGCTTGGTGTGCAAGCAAAAGTGAAGTTTAACAACCATTTAAAAGCCAGCTCCATAAAAGAGTCAAGTCTTGTTGCCTGTAGCAACAGGATAACCGCATCAAGTGCCTCACAAATAACTACACAGTGCTTTCAGTTACTTTTGGAACTGCTGATAAAAGAGAAAGGTCTCCCCAGAGATCATTTTAAAACAGTAATATAATTAGAGTTAATAATAATAATTGAACATATACAAAAGGGAAATTCACTGTGGTTTTTAACTTGTTTATGCATCTAAGGTTGCATTGTAATGACTTTATTGTGAATAGTGTGTGCCAGAATATGAGATTTTCTTTCCTATACTAGAACATTTCTCCTGTGTTCCAGGGCTGTAGAATAAGCTTAGAGGTTAATAAAAGCAAATGTGTAGAAGGTGAGAAGATTTAGTTTTTCAGTGTGTGGGATCAAGTATACAGGTAGAAATGCGCCTTTTTTTTTTCTTCTTTATTCATTAAGGATATAATATTGACCAAGATTTGTCCTTGCCGCTCCACAGGTTAAATGTCTTACTTTTTTCAAGATGTAATCATGGCATAAATTGTTAAAATGTAACACACCATTAATATATTTTCTTTTTTTCTCTGTGTTTTTGTACCCATACAGTATACATACTGTATGTCTGAGGCTTAGGATGGAGATTTCAGTATTGGCTATTTTCACTGGGAAACTGGCTGTACGGACAGCTAAAGAGATAAAGGGTTAGCTTTCAGATTTACTTGATGACATTAAAAAATATCTTTATATCAGTTTTATTTTCCAACCTGCATGGGGATGTTTGCTTCAGTTCATTTCATTATTTTACTTAGAAAATATATAAAAAAAAAAAAAAAAAAAAAAAAAACCAACAAAAGCAAAATAGTTGAATAACTTTACAAACAATAGGCTGTTATGAAGCTATTATATACCATGTGTAAAGTAAATAAGGACACTTCATCTCATGGTGTTTCAGCATATTTCTACCTGTATAGCAAAATGCACTTATTCTACACCTAATGAAAAAGTGACATTCAAATTTTAGTTTGAAGCAAGTTTGCTGATTCTATGGAATTGGAAAGATCCCAACATCTACACTCTACAGAGATCTCAGTTTTCTCATAGAGTGAATGAAGACAAGGAAACATATCTGCACATATGCTCCTGTCACTCAGGATGTTCCACAGGACCAAAAGTGTGCCTTTATAAAGGCAGCCACATTAATCATTCACAAAAAGACAAAAGATGTTTCAGAGCAGGTGCAAAATGTTTGTGTTCACCGTTTGCTGTCTGGTTCATTGAACAACTGCAATGTTTCTGCTGTCATGGAGAGTTTGTCTAGTGGTTCAAGTGCTAGCCAGGGGATTACCGATACCTGAGTAGATTTTCTGCTCTGTCACAGTCAGATAACAGCTTGTCTGTGTGAAATCCATAGAATTTTGACTACTGTTCTGTGAGGCTGAAGAGGTCATGACTCTACTCTGCAAGAGACTTGGAAAGACGAAAAAGGATAGAGCACTGATAGCAGGTAAATTGCTCCAAAACACTTGCCTGATAGCAGTATTGGGGTATTTGCCTCTATTGTTTATCCTGGCAGTTGAAGAGCACATCAGTAGAAATGAAGCAAGGTTCATATGTTCATCTTTTGTCCACATCTTAGAGATAGAACTTTTCTCCAGCTGATACAGAGCAATCATATTTAAGCAATGTTCTGTGATACTTAGGTTCTGTGTCTTGTAGTTCCAAGTTATTTAAGTAATATACTTAGTGTCTTCCAAAGGTCTTTACTTAAATACTGAAAGCCTTCAGTTTTCTTATCGCTGATAATTCGTGATAAAATATTACACTGTCTGGAAAACAGCATTTTTGGTTGCTGATTTGGTTTTGGGTTGCAGCAGAGATGCCTGAAGTAGGTCTTGCTGTAGAAGTTATGTGTCTGGGAACGAGGTAATTTAATTCAAGCTTCATGTCATGTTCTTTTGCTAGATTGTTTTCAGATCCTGAACAGTTTCATTCGAAACTAGCACAGTTCTACTTCTTTAGCGTAGACATGAGTGCAATTGGTAGATGTAATTTAGGAAAAAGTGTGTATTAACTAGAGTTGTAATCTTATTTTTATTTATTTGAGTGACTGTGTGCATCAACCAGATTTTTCATTGAAATCCTGATTTTGAGATATTTTTGCAGTGTGCGTCGTGTCCTCAAATAATTGACTATGCATCCTTTGCGTAGAAGAGCAATGAAAGGTATAAAGCATAAGCAGTTTGTTCAAGCCTTACTTCTTTGTTATTAGCATTGGGTTGGTACTATAGTTTCCCCTCTGGCTGGATATTTTGTTTGTTGCATTGACATTTATAGTGTGCCTCAACTCAAAAGGAGGTTCTTAATGATGCCTGAATGTAATAATGTGTCTTATATAGGAAATGGGAATATTTTGTAATGCTGATTGATTAAATACTTATTATTTAATGTGTTTTATTCTTAATTTTTCTGAAGAGCTATTAAATGATGTAGCTGAAAGTGGAATTCTGAAAGCACAAGCTTGCTCACAGGATTTCTGATCTTTTCATTATATTTTAAGACCTCTTGAAGTGTCAAGGCTGATATGAAAAAGTAACATGCAATCACAATATAGCTGCATGTTATCATTTCCAAAACACTGAGGTAGCTACATAATAATGACTTGTGGAGCTATTAACAAAAATACATAGCAGTATTTGGGAATATGCGAATCCTCATAGGATTTCTTTATTAAATCTCTAACTCGTTATTAAGCAATAGGTGCCTCTCTTCCTTTCCTTATGTAACAGCTAGTACTTGATAATATTAAAGCCTTTCCCAAATTTGGTTAAATTGATCCCTGGGGCAAATCTACTCAAAAGAAAGACATGATATCATTGACTGAGCATAGGCATTAGTTAAGACTGGGTGGTAGTATATAATAGGAGGGGATGGAAGAAATAAGGAATTACATTACTTTTTGAAATGGAGACATACACTGCAGTGAGAGATGCGCTTCAAGAGAAGTGTCATCAGAAACGGAGACCACAGTTTAAGCTTGTTGTCTAAACATTAAGCAAGCTCTTTTTTTTTTTCTAGTTTGCAAATATTATCTAGTTTAACAGGTTATTACTACGTTGAAAAATATATTATACGATGTTTTACTGAACACTTTAAAAGAGCAGACATACAGCAGTTTAACATTTTGCTGCATTTTTTTTTAATCCTGGTTTATTTCTTTTTTTGGCTTGTTTTATAGTACAGCAGTTCAACAAGAGTTAATAATGTTCCCTTTCCCTCCTCTTTTCACCTCCCCTTAAAGACTGATCAGAACTTGAATTAGAACATTTCCTTGCTGAAGGACAAATACATCTGTGGGAATTTCAAATGCAAGGCAGCGTGTCTGAAAGAAGGATATTTGTTTCCAGACAAGTTCAACATGAGTGTAGTGATGATCTGCAGTAAAGCCTATAGCAAACCAAGGAAGATATATATTTGCATCTAAAAACCAAGTTTTGACATAACCATTTCCTCCATTTTATTCTTTTTATTGTTAGTTGTTAAGTCTCCTAGAATTTGTTTTACAAAACAGTTGAATCACCTGTGGGAACTGCAATGACAAAAATAGACTGAGTGTATCTGTATGTGCATAATAATATCTAGTGGAGACAGACTGTGTGCAAAATTGGCACAATGAGCCACTAAATACTGAGACAGTTGTGCTTTACATATGGTGTAGGTGACTCAGAAGAGATTTTTAATAATGAATATTTTCAGGCTGAGGAGAATTCACAACAGATAATAAAGGATGTTTTTATAAGGCCAACTGCAAAGCAGTTTGTATGGTGGAGGTTACTGAGAGGACAAGACGTACCTAGGGTGCTTTAAGTTCAGAAAGAGACCTAAATCAGAGTACCAGACATACCAGGTGGTATGTTTAGTGATGGGAAACATCTGTGGCTTGCATTTGCTCTGGCTACTGCAAAAGTATTACACTCACTTAAATCGACATGTTTAATATTGAAAGAAATGCACTGGAACCTCTTAGTATAAGTATCTTTTCAGCATAGAGCCACAAGGAACTTTCTCTGTGATGCAGTTGTCCATTTTTATGCATCATCCAGGAATAAAATGACTCTTTGAACAGCATGTATAGGAAAAATGGTGGGATCTGCAAATGGGAGTTTGTTTGCATGTGTCCACCAAGATTACAGAGCAAGTTATATGCCTTGAGGAAACAAAAGAACTAGAAAATATTTAAGAAATCAGATATTCCAAATTTCATTACTAACAAAGAAAATATAATATTTCCATAGTGTTTTGCGGTTTCAAAGTGAATGATAATTAAAAATGTTTCCTAAATGTGGTGGTTTTTTTATTCAGTTGTTTTCTGTGTATGTATATAAATAGCAGTGTTACCTGGAAGATTAATTGCTTTTGACAGTGGCCAAATTATTGTCTGTTTTTGTAAGAACCATAAATATATTCGCATTCTGATACATTGCTGTGATTGATAAGATTTGTACCATTCTCTGAGCCTAAGAAAACAGACCAATAGTATATATATGATTTATGAAATGTTCCTATAAGTAATAATGAGTTGTAGATGCAGGTAAGGCATACATGTTTTCTAAGAAAACTAGAAGCTTCATTCTGACTATAGAAAAAATATTCTGATTAATGATCAGTCTTAAAAAAAAAAAGAAAAAAGAAAAAATGAACCGTCCTTTACTGTCCTTTCTTTTAAACTACTGCATTATTAAGTGAATACAAAACAGTAAGATAGCCATATGTTGTGCTACAGTTTGTCAGCTTGAAATAATTTCTTCAAACCTTCCTTAGGTTATTAATTAAAACAAATAAATAAATAGATATATATATTTTCTCAGTATTCTCCCTGCTCATATCCTTTACTGAACAGAGGTATTGTGCTTTGTGGCATGTAATACACAGGTAAAGTTAGTCAATGCCTGTATTTGTCGAGTCTATGCAATTCAATCCAATAAGCCAATAAGAAGGTTTTCTTTATAACATATAGAGTGATAATGTGTGGTCTCTATATTTAGATTCAGAAAAAGATCAATCTTTTATAAGTGATTTATGAATGGAATGGAAGGCTTTTTGTTTACTTGTTTCTACCCATTCAGTGATGTATTTGTTTTTTTTCCTTTTTCATTCTGCATATTGAAAAAGGCTATTTAGTTGTTTCACCACTGATTGAGGACATCCTGTCGGTCTCAGGTACTTTTAAAAACCTCTAGTTCTCCATTTATTGGGATAGAAAAAGGGGAACAATTAGGCCATTTTCATTGGGAGTATAGTGATCTATTTACAGAATTTTTAGGAGAGTTTTCATCGTGTTTTGTAGTTCTGCGCTGTGGCAAGTTGGTGCTTCATGGTAGTGGCAGTGGGCTGAAATACACATAAAACTGAGTGTCATCAAGTGGTCTAATGATCAGTCTTCTAATAGAGGAGTGTTGAACATAGTGTTTAATTATTCTTTCTAGATTTAATTGGAATATTATTCTAACATTCTTAGCTGTTAGAAGCAAAAGAACCAAAACAACAACCAAACAAAAAAAAACAGGTCTGTAATGACCATCATCTCTATCTCTAAATTTCATGCAGCATACAAAATAAAATAAAATGAAGGCGAATAAGACACTAGCAACCTTGTCCTTAGTATGCAGGCTTCTATGTATCTCTTACAGCATACCATGAGGTGACAGGTGCTTGATAGTGCAGGCAGCAGAAAGGTAGCTGGAGCTGTTACTGCTTATGGAGCTGTCTGCTAACTGTCCAGAATTACAGCCTTCTGTTTATGAGACTGACCTCCCTTGAGGTTTTTTCTAATTTTAACAGGAGCTGCTCAGTTGAGGCTGACAAAATTCAGCCAGAGATACAATAGCAAGATGGATAACGTGTAATCAAAGAGTAGCACTTAGGGGGAACCTGTGTTGTCCTCGTGCTAGCATAATGACCTTGTGTTTATTAAAATAAATATCCTCAAGCAAGGCAATGCCAAGGAGTTCAATAACAGAAATATTTTCCTATCCTGCTGCTGAGTGAACAGGGTCTGAAGGTGCCACCTCTAATTGAAAGCAGCCTGCGTTCTCATAACTGCTAAGGCTAATTTATTTGTTTATGAAAAATAACTGCATGCAGAGTACATGGGAAAGGAGTTGTGTAAGGCAAAATTGAGATAGATTTTCCAGCTGCGCTGAGGAAAGCTAGCAAATTCCCTGGATTATTATTGCAAACGATGATGATAAATACAAAAAAGCAATACTGAGTTAAGGAAGTTGCAAACATTTTCCTGGTTTGTAGATAGGTTTCAGTGACACTTTTATTTGGCATCTTCAGACGCCTGTGGTTCTGGTAGGAATATGTGCTGTACAAACTTGACTGACTATGTGAGATCCGAACTTGCAAAACACGAGGCTAAACTGGTTACCAGCAACCATCTGTTCTTTATACTACATTAATCCCTGGAGATATTCCAAATTCTGAGGACCACAGATAGGCAGTCCTGAGTAAGCTGCTGCAGTTGACTGTGTTTTGAGCCAGGGTTTCAACTTGAACGATCTCCAGAGGTCCCTTCCAATTTTAACTCTTCTGTTATTTTGTGAAATTGTGTTTGCTTAGTGTTTGAAAGTCTCACAGCTGATAAATCCTCAAAATACACCTGAAGAGTGGAAAATAGTGGAATCATATTTCTGACAGAATTGTTCAAAGTAATGTAGTCACCCTCATGACGTAAGATGCAATCAAGTATGCTTATATCCTTCCTGACAAGTGCTATTTCAGGAGGACTTGAAACCGTGGAACATGGCAGCAACCTGTGGATGAAGATCACTTAGTGCAGCTTCTTTTCAGTATGACTAGCTTAGATGAAGACACTGAGGGCTTTGTTCACTCAGGTATTGAATATCTCCAAATGCAGAGATATTGCAACTTCTCTGGGCAACCTGTTGTAATTTTTAACAATGTTTGTGGTGATTTTTTTTTTTTTTCTTGCTTACATCTAAGCAGATTACCCTTGTAGCAGTTCGCGTTCACATCCTTTCATCTGTTCTTGTGAACTGCTGAGGGAGGTCTGACTCTCTCTTATTGACATCCTCCCATTAGGCAGTTAATGCAGCAGTAAGATGTCCCATAAGCCTTCTCTTCTGAAGACTGACCAATACCAATTATCTACCTCTCCTTGTACATCATGTTCTCCAGACACTAAATCATGTTGAACTCACCTTTATGCATCAGTATCTGTCTTATACTGACTAAAACAAGAATTACACCTTGACAACAATTGAACCTCACAACGGCTGTAGAGGGAAATAATCCCTTTCTTCAGTGTGCTGGCTGTCACTTTGCTAATACAGGCCTATATGCAGTTGGCATGGATTACTCTATCCCAGCAATAGGATGTTGCGTTTCTATTTGTCCTTACTTTTTCCTGCATAGCTATACTTTTTTTCCTTAGGACTAACTTTGTTCTTCCTTTTGATAGTTTAAGTCTGTTACTTTTGGTCATGTAATCCCTACACATGGAAAACTGATTCATGATATCTGCTTTTGCTGTAGCTCTGTAAGTACATGTAAAATGTAAAACTTGGAAAATTATGGAATCATATGGCTGACAGAATTGTTCAAGGTAATGTAGTGATGGAAAACACAGTCAAGTACGCTTATGTCATTCCTGATAAATACTATTTCTGGATGACTTGACTTTTTTCTCTTTTTCTCTCCTTTATTATTATTATTCACAGAAGTCATTCTTTCTGCATATTTTTTCTCATTTCCTCTGGACTAACTGCTGCTGATCCTCATCTTCATTAAAACATCTAAAATTTGACACTCTTCTATGAGAGGCTTTAACTTTGCTAAGTACAGTAAAGAATAATTTCCTACCTTTCAAGGCTAAGTGCTACCAGATACATCCCAAATATATCCCAAATATGTAGTGTACTGCTTTTACAGCAGCATAAAATCATGTTTAGCTCCTGAGCCATAAAAACTTCAAATCCTTGTTTGTGTAACCAGATTTTCCACGCTATGTTTGTTGTAGAAGGTTACTGGCCCTAGGTTCCGAATATTGCCTATATTTAAGGGCTATTTGTTCCAATCTGTTTTTTTTTTTTTTTTTTTCAAAGCCTAGTTCTGTACTGTCAAGATAACTTTCAGTTCTAGGCATGTCCTTCCAGCTGACTGTCATGTTCTATATTTCAGCATCCTCATTATTGAAAACACTGAGTAGACTTGAATCAATACTAAACTTTAGTAGACGTATTGCTTCATTTTGATGAGAAAGTATTGGTAATAACTTTCCTAGAATTATTCTAAGAAGCTTTGCCTCTCTTCTAATCTGTTTTCATCCAGGCTGTACCTTCTCCACTGTTTATGAGCATATAAGACGAGTCAGTGTCTAAGCCCTGAACTCAAATGATAGTACACAGAATATACAAAAAAGTGTTTGTCTTGTCACAGAAAACAATCACTAGCTCTTCTTTCATTGTTATATTTCTTCTCTTTTTTCTTTTCCTTTTTTTTTTCAGAGAAATGACTTTTTGTTCAAAATCTGTAACTCCTCAGCTTTATTTGTTCCCAAATGCAGAAACTGTTTGCCCTCCACTGATTCCACCCCTGTCCGATGTCATATATTGTCATAAAGTAAGACATAAGATATCATGAAATTGTGAGAGGACACTATATGTTACTGAGCAATCTGTTTCACATGGTGTTCCTTTCCCAATAGCCAGCTATTTAATTAAATTTCTTCATTATCACAAGGCTCTATTCTTTGGAGGTTCTACAACATCTCTGTCATGCAGTCTGTTCACTGAATCTTCTTAGTTTTGTAATCTATGCTAGGTGACCAGGTCTTTTCTGAGGCCTGAAGACCTTTCTCTTGGATTAGTACATGATAATCTTAGATGCTTGACGTGTAGGCTCATCGTCCTTTCTTTTTTTGCAATGAATATTCCACTTTTTCCTAATATTTTTCCATTAGTCATTTTTGTGTTTATCTTTGTGGTTCCTCAGACATGAGACAGCTTGTAATTTGGTAAACACAGACTCTTTGTAACCTATCAAGACTGTACTGTGATATTGTGAAACAGCATCCTGTGGTCAGATGAGTTATATCCTTCCTGGACCCTCCACTGCACAAGCACACATTTTATTCAGGATGCATCTACTTTCACCTAAGACCTGTATGTTCTCCTGAGAGAACTGGAAAAAAATCAAACAAGAATGAAACAACCCTCAAGCTGGATAGTGTCATGCCTTACACCACTACTATTTGCATCATAAGCACTGTTTTTCTTAGAGAAGTCCCTTGCAATTATCAGCGTCTGCTTAGACATATATATGTAGGTCACTCTGAAAGTAATGCCTCCTATTTATTTCCATGGAAACTACAACAGATACAATAATACTATTTGATAGAACAAATTATCAGCTACAAAATGTTATTTGCATGCATCATTAGCTGTGTGTTTTTGCCAGTAATGAACAAGAGCCAGTGTGCCATGCACGTAAAAATCTTCACCAGCAGAGGTGACCCACTGTCACTGTCTCCAATGCTGATGCACACCATCCACTGCCTCACTCTGCTCACATACACTGTTCATTCTCCACAAACATATAGCAAGTGTCAATGAATGTCAAAGGGTGCTTTTTTTTTTTGCACAGAGAAACTCAGTGACTCAATGACACACCTTTGCTTCATACGCACTGTCAGACTGCCCCTCTGCTGCCATCTGTCACACAGCAACAAAGTATAATAGAATATTGGCGAGAAGGTTCATCCTCTACTGTCATAAAACCATCTGCCTCTGACTTCATGAGCCAACATAATAAAATAGGAGGCATTACTTTCTAAGAATTCCTCATGTGTTCAGTAGCTTTTCAAGAAATTCATACACAGACTCCTAAATGACATAATATCTATGAAATCTTTATGTGGATTGTATTACAAATATTTCAGAATGGAGGTTTAAGAGTTGAAGTAGTCTAATTTCTTAAGGAACTGGGAAGAAAATTTCAATCTGATTGCTTTTCAATGCCAGATTTTTATATGACTCCATATTGACTGTGGATACCTGCCAAGCTAACATTTGGCTAGGTCATCTCATCAATAAACAATGTCCTTCCAGGAAACCACTTTAATTCAATTAATACAGTCTGTCAAGATAGGCCAGAATTGAAATCCAGGAGTTATTTGTATTGCAGAGATTGTTATCTACATATAATTCTAATAGGAGACACCAATAGAGAAAAGCCTCAAAGGAGAACACAAGTGAACAGTATAATCCAGCAGGTACTGACTGCCTTGTTATCAAGACACATCCTGTGAAGGTAAAGGCAACTAAAACAACATATCTCGATGAGAAATTTTAAAAAAGTTGCACAGGAAATGGGGAAAAAGAAATCATCGTACCATCATTGAAATAAGGTGAAGGTAAAACTGTCTGTGTGATCACATGAAATAATTGCTGAGGAAATACTAGAATTTCATTCAAGCTCCTCATCAACTGTATTTTAGAGACCATCTCTATCTTACTTCTACTCTTTTATACTCAGTATATGACAGACAGAAAACAGCATAGCATTTGTTCACAATTTTTTATTTTAATAGCATAGTTTTGAGATGGCATTTTAAGAACTGGTCTAACTTAAACATAAATAAAGACAACCTGGGAGGGAAGAGAATGATACACGTCATAAACTTCTGTTAGTTGACACTGGAAGTGGAAGTAGATCCTTAGTAGAGAGAATCACAAATTGTTGAAGGGACAAATGGTTAGATGTGTTTTGTATGTTCCAAGATTAGGGAAAACAGGAAATGTAAAACATGTTCATGTCTGAATTATTGATTTTTGCAAGAAATATTTAGTTAAAGTTACTTTGATTCTGCTTCATGTGTTACTACATGAGATCTTGTACAGGTTTCTCAGGTGCTGTTGATTGTGTTCAGTGTCCTGTTGATCTCATAAATATTGTTGGGTTAGAAGACAAATAGCAAGTGAGAGCCTGAACGGTATATGATTCTGTATTGTATCAGTGTAATTGTTATATATACCTTCCAGATTACATAACCATTGTCTTCTGAGAACGTAAACACTTTTAGGTGAACTCAGTACAGAGTATCAAGCATGGATTATAATCTGGGTCAAAGATTTAAGAAAGATTGATGATTAAGAGTCAAAATCATTAAAAAATCAATTATATTCATATGGAAGAGATTGCTCATAGAATGTTCTTAACAAAAATGTTGCAAATGTGCTTGCACAATTCAAATCTGAAAAAGACTGAAGCTAAAAATAAGACATGTAGAAAATATCATGGTGCAGTAGAGTTTCTTCTTTTGGTACATGCTCAGTGTTTGCAAGATTTCTCCTGGGAGAAAGTAAAATCTGCTGATTCCAGTCTCCAAGCTATGATAATTCCTTAATTTTGAGGATAGCAGAGACCTAAAGAGTGTAAATGAGCACTTTCAAGAGCCCTGAGAAACTGACTTTAATTCTTTTCAGTGCCTGATTTGTGATCCTTGCTGTTTCTGCATGTCTTCAGCTGAAGATAGAACTCTTTGAAACACAGAGCATTTAATAAGTAACAGACCTTTGCTAAAACAAATTTGGAGTGGTTAGTAATACTGTGGGATTTATAGCCTATAACAACAGGCAGGTGCTCAGACAGCTTTATTGATGTGTTATAATGATGTGAAGTGAAGAAACCTCAGTGGGAGAGTGGAAACCTGCTTCTTCTATTTACCATAATACAGTTTCCAAAGGCAAATATCACATTTCTGATTGTAGGTGGTTTTATTGATGCAGTTGAGGTCTGAATTTCAACCACCAACCTGTTTTGTTTTTGTCAGATTTTGAAAAATACAAGATAAGACAGAAAAGCACTGCCAGTATCTTACTGCTCTATTCAACTATCGCTGCTGTGAAGAAATGAAAAAAGCAAATATCCAGGTAGACGGGTGGTCTGCCTCGATCTCACTTAGAACCATGGCACCAATACAAGATAGGATTAGGTTGTTTTTTTGTGAGACATGCATGGTAGCAGAGAAAACGGTTGTTTGTCATCATTACACGTGCACTCTACCAGTGGCAGAGCTGTCATCTAGAGTGATTACCTCAGCACCACAGAAATTGCAGGGAAGGACCGAAGTATTTTCTGTTGCTGGAAAAGAAGACTAACTTTGTGCAAGCAGTTTAATAAGCATTTCAGGCAAGCTAGCATTAAGTGGAGGACAATAAAGTTCTTCCTTCTGTAATTTCTTTTTAACTTCGTAATGATGTGAATTGATGCCAGTTTTAATCTAAATATATTCTTGATTTTTTTCAGAATGGCATTGGACAGAAGTGGTTATAATCAATTTTTAGCATATTCAAAAAAATCTTAACTCAAAAATAAGATTTCATTCACACAGTATCTGAGTCAAACACACTGTCTCAGTTTGTTGGTCTTGAAAGAGAGACAATTTAGATGATCCATGGAGTAATCGGTGTGTTTTCTGGAGTTCATGACACTTGTTCCCATGTTTCTGTGTGTGAATTCTAGCAGCTCCTTCATACATAGGCCTATTTTATTACTGAGATCTCATGCAACTATTTGCAGTTGTAAAGCACAATGGACACAGCTTTGGGTGTGAGGAGAGACTTTGAAGTAATGTTTCATAATATTTAGTAAATCTGTGGAAGTAATGCTAATATTAATGTGGAACAAAGCTGTGCTGAGGGTAGAGGTTCGTGAATTTTATGGAAGAATAACCACATCCTGAAACTTGTGAGATTTCCATACCTTTGCTTTATTATTTCCTGGTAAATGTATTCTTAGCTGCTGCTTTGCAATGCAGATGAAAGGGTGCTTCAGTAGCGAGATTTCAGTCTTTTGTCAACAGCTTACATTTTCTCTTAAAACAATGTTTAAGAAGTGTTCAGAAGATAATGCAGCGGAACTCATTAAGAGGAGACTGCTGTGTAATACATAAGGTATCCTAATTATTACCACAAACTGTGAAGAAAAGTAAATAGAAAAATAAAAACAACAAACATTTTCAAAAATGTCTGAAATGAACAGAAATGGGACTATACGAAGTGGAGAGATTCCTTACAAACCCATCTCCTCTCCAGACTGAACAAGTCCAGCTTCACCAGCCTTGCCTCATAGAGCAAGCGTCCCAGACCCCAACCTTAACCTTTTTGGCCATTAACTGGACTCGGTCCACTTTATCTGTCTTACATTGGGATAGAAAAGAAATTGGTGCTTTCAATAACTAATAACTAACAAATCCTGATTTGTTTGCGTAGGTGGCCCCTTACAACTGCTTTTAGAGATAGAGTCAGACCCCAGTTCTTTGGGGACACAGGGCTTCTCACTAAAATGGTAACAGTTTCTGTAGCAAAGAGCAGACTTAGCAATTAATTTCTTCAAATGTAAGGGGAGATCTCAGAACAGGATGTAAAAAGAGACAGCACAAAGAAGACATCACCTTCACTCCTCCTCTACTGGAAATCCTACTATATGGTATAGTTTGTTATACTTTCAAGGTAAAGAAATTTTTTAGAGGTTATATGGATGACAATTTTTATTTACTCAGAACTGTGGAAATGTGTCCTGCTGTGATTCAATCAGCTACTGCGGTTTGCCCTGTAAAAGCTTAAAATCTACTTTGTATCAAGCAAATTTATTTTGATGTGATTGCAGCCTTTTTTTTTTTCCTCTCCTGGCAAGTTGTTGATGTGTAGGAGAGGAAGCTTGATTTTCCAATCTGAGAGCTTAAAATCAGCCGATTGTAGGGTATGACAAAAGAAAGCAGAAAAGATTTTTTGTTACCATAGCGACAATAAAGCACTTCCCATAATGCCATTAAAAAAAAAATAAAATGAAAAACAAGCACAACAACTCTCTTCTCCTTGTAATACTGTTAAGAAGTTAGATCTAAAGCATTAGTTTGACATATTCTACATTCAAGTGAAAATCACATTTGCTTTTGATTCTGAGACCTCCGCCCCCAAGAAATCTGCACTTTCATCAAGGATTTCACCAAAACCTTCTGTACTTACTCTTCAAATTTATCTAAATTTAACTTAATTAGTAATGTTTTATACCGCAAAAATGCCATGGAAATCCTTACAGTACATTGTATTACACTTGATTTTTTTGTCCTTGTCCTGTTTGATCAAGTGTGATACAGAAATAAGGGAGTAACTTTTGGAAGAACAAACGAAAGTCAATGTTTGTTCAGTGTTAATGAATGTCAGGACCAGAGCACTGACTTACTTGGTTTCCTATTTAAGAATTTCAGTTGTTATGGTGACTGATTCCTTATTGTTTTTATTGCTATTATGTTGTTTTTCCATTAATTACTTTTAAATTAACCTTGCATTTATTTATTTATTTTTTTTACCTTAAAATTCTCATTCTCTTCTGATGGGTGGGATTTTTCAAGTATTGACCGTTTTGGAAAATCCATTATAAGACCACCACCACCAACCTTGACTTTTGTATTGTTAAAGCTTCATGTGCATACTTAGAGCTATCTATGATCACAGATTGTTTCTACTATCTAATTTTTATTTAATCACTTCAGATATAAAACACATGTAATCTACTTGTTGAATAAATAAGCAATACCTTTACACCTGCGTACAAATGCAAATGGGCTATGATAGATTTTTAGTAGTGTGTTTGTCTATGACTGGACAATATTGTGCATTTCTCTACCCTTCATTTAAAGATAGTTGCCATATTTTTCTTGTATAAAAATATCAATCTATGTGACATTTTGGGCAAAATAGCTTTGATGTTATTGCCTCATATCCTTGAGGAATAAGTGTATTGTGGCATCCATGCTGTTTTTTTCTTGCTGCTTTTGTAAATCGCTGTCCTCACCATGCAAATTCTTAATACGCTTACTAACAATGCAGCATCTAGATATCTGCTTGTGCTCCTCTGGTTTTAGACGTTACTACAAGTTATTAGCACCAATTAAAACATAGATTTGGAGCTAAGTTACCCAAATAAAATTAAGCTTTACTTTGATCTTATTGTACTATATTGCTAATATTTATATAAATTCAGTGAACTGATCGTGTTTGGCTCAAACGCGGTTTGCTTTTTATTCTATTTAGATTATTGCATGTTGCAGCTGGAACTGTCCCGTGCCCCTGTGTAAAATCTCTAGTATATTTAAAATTTCATTTCACATAGTCTTAAATTTCAATGAATCTTGTATCAACACTTGAGAACAGAGTCCTCTGATTCCTTTGTGCCATTTGTCTGTCCATGGTTATCAAGTCTCGAATCATGAACATTTCTTTGCTCTGTATTCTTGTGAAAGTCTGTTTCGGAATCTAGATCATCATCAACTGTTTTTCAAATCTGCTATATCTACCTTACACAAGTGATTTGCACTCTCACATTTGCTTACTGATATTTCCTGTAAGCACTATGGTTGTTCTGGCATCTTAGAAATTTTCTGCTTTGTTAGATATAAACCAGAATTTAAAAATTTGATCTTCTAAAACATAACCTCCATGGGTGGAAACTTAAGGTATCTGAAGATAAATAGTGTCTGTGCATCCTCTCCTTTTCTTCTCCAGATTTACATGCAAGGATAAAAGTTTGCTGCCTATATAAGCTTTCCTGAGCAGATAGTGAGGGTGTGACATGCATTCTTGAAGGCTGTATGTCAGTAATTATTTCAGACATGCAGCATTAAAATAATGAGTCACGAAGCTAGGGATAAAAAGAAAGAGAATTTATTTTATGGTAAAATGTAGTTTAAAAATAAAAAGTGAGAGTTTCAGAACTAACTGCTAAAAGTTGCTTGAGCATAGTAACTATGTAGATTTCTTTCACAAAAAAAAAAAAAAACAACAAAAAAAAAACAACTATATTGTTTGGTTCTGTTTAGTATAGCACCACATCTGTCAGCTATGTAGAAGACTGCTGTTTATACCCACCAAAAACATCTCCTGCTGTGTGGATAGGTTTAATGTGCAATAAATTCTTCTGTATGGAGACAAATTCTGGAGAGCTGCATGATGTGTTTGACTACCAGCCAGGTGTTTGCACTTTTGTTCAGAGAAAGGAATCAGTCTTTCCATTAAGACTTTGTTTCTCCTATTAGAATTAATGGAATTATTTTTATCTTTTCTGCAATGGCCTTGGACAGATTCACAAATGATATTTCCTCTATTCTCTCCACTCCTGAGTTCCTCAGTGCAGTCACTGCTTATACATAGGATCATGCTTATGTGCTTCAGTGGGATTCTGTAGGTTGCTGTTACAACACAAGTAGCATCCTTATGAAGGGACTTCAGTGGTCCATCAAGACCTTAGAATATAATTAGTTTACTTTTATTTAATTCTCCAAATTGTCTTAGTATTTGGGATTTTGGAATACAAATGTGGAGGCATTTTCACATTGTTATAAATGTAATTTCAGTTACTTTTCTTATGAGTTATTGACAACGGAGTGAACAGTGATATTTTGGGAACTTTACAGTGGAGCCACATGAAGTGTTTTGTTTCAAACCTCTAATTAGGTATCAACTTAGAATTATTAGATATAAAATAATTTAGTGAAGTTTTATGGTAGATAATGCTCTGAGTTCTAGTTTGGATTCTTATGCATATATGTATGCATGTATATACATACACACATGCACAGACATATATGTATTTATTAAAGGGAAGTATGGCCCTAAACTTTTTCTTGTAATTTCTTTCCTTATTTTAACAAGCAAAAGGTTTTAAAATGATGTATTTTCCTTTTATTACAGTATTCTTGTAGCACTCTTTGGTTTCATTTACATGTATGCAGTAAAACATTGGAAGCATATTTCTCATTTGTAGGTTTTTTTATTAATATGTAATATAGAAAAGAAAATCCAGGTAAAAGACAGGTGACTAAATAAGAAAACCCCAAACATCTTGTGATTTTAGAGTAGATATGATTAATACCAGATCTTTGTTTATAATGAACTATTTACCTTAATATATTTGCTGATGTCTTCTAATAATAAACTTTCTTTAACACATTTCTGGTTCTTAGAAGTAAAACAATTAGAATTGTTTAGGATGCAGTACTGAAAGGAGTCAACACACTTTTGTCCTTACGGATTAGTATATGGTATGACACTGGAAGACAAACACTTTTTATTTAAAGCTTACAATATCAAGATTCTATGGGTGAATTCCAATCCATTATCTCATTGCCCTTTTCAGTCTGTCCTTTTCAAGATACTATGACATTCTGAGAGCATTGTGTTATTGCTTTTATAAAATAAATAAGTGAAATTATTATAAATGTTTTTACATTTCCAGTTCATCATGTTATGGACCAGTTCACATCTCTGGAAAACAAAAACACGAAACAGTTTGCTATTATGCATAAAGAAAGCCTTTGTGCTATTAAATTGTTGTAAGGAGACAGAACTGTCCACAATAGTCTTTGTTGGTTTTTTCTACTCACCTTTCATTTTTCATGAAGAACATGGCAACATAAAACCTGAACTGCCTTAAAATAAGCTTCAGGACATAACTTGATCTCCTCTTTTATTTTAACTATCAGGTGCTCATCTTGGTGAAGAGTACAGAGAAATGTATAATAATGGATGGATACCTTTGCATAAACTCTTTAAAAAGCAAACAAACAAACCCACACGCACAAGAAAAACCAAACAAACAGGAAAGCCACTGGCAATCAAAAACAAACAAACAACCAACCTGAACAAATTATTTAGTTGAGATGAATGATGAATGGCCAAGGATTTGCACCCCTGACTTTCACACTAGAATCTTTAGCAGCTGCGTATAATTCTAGTTGGAGTGGCCAATGTTTGGCTCTTCTGATTCAATTTATTCAAATAGTTATGATGTACTGATTTTAGCTTTACTTCTATGAAAAGTATTCATCTTTCCCCATGTGAGTTATTTTGATGTTACAGACTACCTACTGTTTTTTCTTGAATTTGATCTTTCAGACTTTTGTGACGTTTTTTGAGTCTCTTTGACTGTTTATACAATGTATTTCAAGTATGCTACAGCATAATGTGGAACATGACATGGTTTGTGTAATGATGCAGTGTGTCCTTTTAGATCAAATGCTTTTAGTTGCCGTGATTTCGAGGAGTGAGCTTGATGGACCGCTCCTTACAGGTGATTATTTCCAGCCGCCTGCTTCAATACTTCCAGTAAATCTGATCTTAAAAAGTGTTTTGAGTATTTCAGGTGGCTGCTGCATCATTTTATACAGTCTTGAGTAGAAGTATTTAATTTCATTCTTGTCTTGTATTACATTCATCTATTACAAAGAGCTTTATAGTCACTCAAACTGAAATAAGAGTCAACCAACTCTTTAAGATTTTTTTGTTTTCTATTTGTAGATTTCCCTGACAGAGTAATTCTATCCTGGAATACTAGATGATATTCAAACAAAATGGAATCAATTTTTCTAAAAACTTGGAGAGTTTTGTACATTTCAGAATGAAGTTTCTGAGAATTCTTCTGTTTTTCTATTTATTTCTCTTTTTTCCTCTTCAAAATTTTGTTAAATGCTCCTATATCTTTAGAACCTTTTGTATTAAAAAAAATCTTTGAAGTTCTTAATTCACTAGAGTGCTTTACGATAATTTTTATTGTGTTCTCCTTTACTTTAGAGGGCAGGAAATTACTGAGCATGTTGAACACTTCCTAGAGTTCAGGATAAAGCTTTCTTAAATTTGAATTGCATTTTCATATCTTACACTGTGACACATCAAAGGATTTCACCTTTAAACAGTGTTTAAAGAAACAAACTTTTAAAAAAAGGGGTTCTTCAAAGAGAATTTACACGTGATTTTCTGGTACTGGTAATTAATTGCTAAATCTGTATTTTTGGATGCTGTTTGTGTTCTGTTTTCAGTAGACTGATGTTGTGAAGTAAACTTTGAATCTATGCACTTTAGTTGCATCATTCTGCCTGCCTTCACTTAAGGAAATTGGCTGGCACTCCCCTACTCTAGAGTTCACTTCTATCCTCCATCCTACCTTCAGTAGGACTGACTCGGCCATAGTTACATAGTAAGTTAATATTAGTATTAGTGAAACAACTCAGTCTGTCTCAAAGCTGAACCAAAACAAACAAACAAACAAAAAACAACAACAACAACAAAAAAACAACCAAATGATAGAGGAAATTAAAATGTATAGTTTATCCAGCCATAACTGCACTGTTGTAATTATGTGGAAGCCATTGTGGAGTAGAATGGAGCTGTGGAGGAGCTTGTATCAAGTTAGAAAGAAAGTAGTTCAGTGACGCAACTGTCATTTTTAATACATTTCCTTGCTGTTTGTTGAGAAATGACTGTTCCAGACATGGGTTATGCAGAGTGCTGCTTTCTTCCACTTCTTTCCTGAGCTAATTTTTCTTCTCTATTCAGAATCCGTCAAGCCTTTTGGTTAGGAAAATTCTCTTGTTTCTGCTGTGTACTTTTGTGAGCTATTCTTATCAATTCTTTCAGAGTTTCAGAAAAATTATTAGTTATCTGAGGTAATTATAGGAAAATAAGTAAAAATTTTTCCTTTATTTGTTGCCTTGACTTATATAGTTGAGACTTGATCTGTGGAATGAAAAATATGGTTACAGACAGTGCATCCTGGATGTGACATAGTCATTCTTTAGGATATAATGGATTGGACTGCTTTCAGCAGCTGCTACTCTCTTTGTTGGATTAAACTTCTTTTGCGTTGTCTTTGGCAAACCCCAGATTTTAGATTGCTTAATGTTTTCCTATTTTCTTTCTTTTTTTTTTTTTTTTTTTTATTCAGCAGTGATTTTCTGCTCCTCTTTGCTGGGTACAACCACAAGCTCTGGCCCTATGATAGACTATTATGTTCCTGACTCTCTGGGTGCCAGGATCTCTGCATCTCTTTTTATTCAAGACACTTCTTCTAAACATCAAGATTTGCTAGCATCATGGAAACAGCTCTTATACTGTGCTTTTTTTCCCTTTTACACTTTGAGTTCTCACCTTTTTCCTTTATGAAATTCTCCTTATGGACTACCTTTAAAATAGGACACATTCTGAAACTCTCAGACTAGTATACTTAATGCACTCTCTGTTACCATAATACAGCATTCATTCTAAATTACGTGCATTTGGAGAGATTTTTTCCAACTGAGAGAATAGTTTTGACAGGAACCAAAATGGTACAGCGAGAGCTATTTCTGCTTCAATTAATCTTTGCATTGCAAAATATTTCACAGAGATAAAGAAATGAATTTTCACTATGTATGAAATTTTTATGTGTGAGTTACATTCAGTTTTGTAAAAAGTAAATACAAATAGATATGGATATAATATGGGTCAGCAATAAATTGGAAGCTGGAGTTAGAGCAGCTAGTAAAAGATCAGCTTTCTCAAACTAGAGCCTTGGGAGCTGATGGTTTTGATCTTCATTGGGTTTAGAACTGTGCTCTAGAAAAGGCTGTTAGGGCAGGACTCCCAGTAATGTGCTACTGAGACAGGAGCTCTGCGACTCTTCTGATGACCAGTTATCACCTAAGTCACTAATAAACACATTTCTAGTTATTGTCAGTATCTGAATGAGTGCCCTTTGGTTTCCATGCAGCAGGAGATGGTATGTTGGTAATGAGCAGGAGATAAAGAAGGCAGCCTGCTGGGTAGCGTTTAAAAGGTTATCTTGAAGAATGAGGTATGAAATAAAGGTGTTGGCATTGACTGTGTTGTATTCACCAAGTGATCATTGCACCTTTGGAGATCTGCTGTGTGTTTAAAGTCTTTGGTCAGTCTTCTAACTGGTTACCTCTACTCAAAGAATTTGTTCTTGTCTTACTCCAATCACCTTTTTCTCAAGTAGGTTGTTACATGCCAGAACTCAGGTTAGTTGATACTTAAAAACAAAGCAAAACAAAAAGCCCTAAGTTCCTAAGAATGCATCATTCATGTCCTAACATTGTTGGCACTGAGAGAAACACTGACATACTGAAACCTTAAAACTGTACAGAATTTAAAACATTTGACTATTTGTGCTATCGTTATTGTATTGCCAGTGGTTGCATGGTCTGTCATTTGCTGCTCTCATCACAACAACTACTGTCATAAGAAATCAGTATGCAAAACTGCACTGGTTCAATGCCTGACTTAAGAGAAAACACAACTCCACTAATTCTAATTTACTGTCAGTTGCCATTCTTGTTACAAGCACTTCTCCTGCCTTTCCCCATGAGGCAGTAGGAAGGGAAAGAAACATTTTAGAGAATCTGGTATCTGTTGTAGAGATGCAATTAATTCCTAGAAATATGCTTTTGGCCTTTCTCATCTTTCAGATTTTCTGAATTGAATGCAGTAGGCACAAAGTGACCAGAACTCTGTTTCTCTCATTTACTTTATTCCTTCAGTTGTCAGTATGTCAAACTGATGAATTTCCAGGGTTCATCACTCAAAAAGAAAAAATTACTCAACACTAATAATTACAGACAATTGTGATATCAATCTTTCTTAAATTTTAGAACAATTATAAAATAATTTTAACTGAGCAATGTTATTTTTTAACCTAGCAATGTTATTTTACTACTTTATTTGAGTTGTTCTTCCTTTTAATCATCATTAAAATCCTGGAATCTTTATCTAATCTTTCTCTTTCTAAATTTTATCTTGAAATTAAAGGTATTTTAAAGGTAACATCTTTGTCAAGATGTTTTTCTCAACTCCCTATAAAGTCAGTGGATAACTGAACATAAGGAAAACTTAAAATCCTGAAGATTGATGTGAAATAGTTGTCTGGGTCTGCCAACACTTCTACAACATCAGGGTCTCAATTTGAGATGGATGCCACCTTGAAATGAGAGCAGAAGGAAGATTATCCCTTTGTAATGCCATAAACTTTCTCTCTTTGACCCCTACCTTCCTTGATTGCATCAATTATTAATAGAACTTCAGGTGCTTTCCGCATCTGAAGCTGCTCTGATATTGATCTTAGTTAAGAGATCAGAGTTAATAAATATTGTCAAACCATATTTAAATAAAAAAAAAAAAAAGAAGCCTAACAGGATTTGCCGATATTAGTCAAGGAGAGCAAATAGATAATAGGATGGTAATTAAGTTACTTTATTAACTTTTTAGAAAGTTATCAATACAGAAAAAAAAAATGCATATCTAACTAGATCTCAAAATATATTGGAACTGGAGGTACAGATCTGGAAAATACAGAAGATTTTGCTCTATGTTCAGTCCATTATGAGTTTGTATTTTGTAAATAAAGAAGTGAATGAAAGGAAAAAAGATGCTCCAAGTTCTGGACATTATTATTTTCTTCTCAGATACTGAGAAGCTGTATGTTGATTGATGAAAATATATTATTAGTTTTTTCCTAATGACAGTTTTAGATCAAATCATGCCTTTTTTTGCTATTGTGGATTTTTAAAGTTTTTTTACTTTTTCCAATTCTTTAATTGAAGAAAACAAGGACAAGAAGAAGAGAAGCCAATAGCTCATTAGCAGAGAGGTGGTTTATAATGTGGATGTTTCTAGTTCAAGATGTTGCTATTGCTTGTCCCCAGATCCCAGGTACAGAAGTTTAAATTAGGAAGGAATATCTGTCTGATTTTGATCAGAAACTCTATCTTCAAAGTGAGTGGTTTTTCACAATAAAAGTTTTCCTTAAAAAAGCTCAAAACTGAAAGGAATAGAACATTCAAATATCCATAACTATGTAATAATTTTTAGCCTGAGTTTTCATGGAAATTTTCCTGAAAAAAATTGAAATACTTATCTTTGACCATTTTACTCATTCTCCTCTAAGAAGGGAAACAGATGCTTGTGGTATTTTATCCTGCAAATTAAATCAGGTGTGAAAAGCACGTAAAGTCCTTTATACCTGTTTGTTGATGATTTGTTGTCTTGATCCCTGACAGTAAAATCTTTATTGAAGAGACTAATTCTGGTTTCAATTATACTACTGTGATGTAAATCTTTACAAGTCTTTACAGTCTTTACAGATCTTTACAGTCCTCTCAATACTATTTTTTAAATTCTATTGAAATAAATTTTGATTCACTTTGAAGTTACAATTCTATTCCATAATGATTTTCTAGAATCCAACTATGTTAAAACCTTTCTCTCTATTCATTGATCTTAAAGATTCATTTAAAAATAGGAGCATCTTGTAGAAACTATTCTATAATGAGTGCATATTGTTGCAGCTTTTGCAATTTGCTGAAGTTATGGGGCTTTTTTCTTGAGCCTTACTGTTTGCTCCCTTATTTTTCTATGGATAGAGGGTAGACTAATGGGTTTGAAACTACTTAAGATGTATTATTATTCTATAATCCATGGAAGTTATTTCCCTTGTACTAACCCCCCCGAGTAAATGTAGCTATACATACACACACACACATATATAAAGCCATCTTAATGGCTCATAATGAGGATGGAAGAATGGACCATGTTTATTCAGGATAAGGTCATGAATTAGACAAGATAATCTATAATGAGAATTACCACTGTGCCATACCAGTAGGACAGGGGAGAATTGTGGGAAGACTTCTGGTTAAATCTGAATTGCAAAAAGATGAGTAAAAGAATGGACAGAAATTCAGAACAAATCACAACTTGTCTTCCCCACAAATTAGCTGCATCTTGTAAAAATAAGTTCTCTCAACTGATATTCGGAAAATGTTTAACTTAATGCTAGCTAGTTCTATTTATGACCTGTAGGTCTCTCAAGGATTATATAATGAAATCACTTCCTTTACTATTTAACTAAATTCACCCCACATCTGCTGTCTCAAATCCCATCTGATCTCTAGCCTTATAGAGCCTGAAGTTCACCTTCAGAGTTCTTTACAGTTCTAACTTCATTTTAGTGTTGGATGTCGTTTAGTTCTTACCCTCTGGGGTCCATTCAGTTTTGCACATATTTTCCTTTGTTTCTTTCACTTTCAGCTCTATACCTTCTTTCCTGCTACGTCTAGGGCTTGGGATGACCTCTTGCTTGTGTTGTGTCCTTTCTTCTGCTCAGCTTTCAAACAATTCTTATATAATCTTTTGCAGAGTCTTCCAATATGGGTTGCTCTCCAGCTACTGTGACAAAAAGATATTTAGCAATAATATGAAACCTGTTTAAATTTGAAGCCTGTGATAAAAAATATAATGGTAAATTTTATTTCATTGCCATTATTTTATTTGTTTGTCTGACAATCTGGATTAGCCACGATATGCTTTCTGCTCAAGATTTCATGCAGTAACAAATGTACTGAGAATATAGCATGGTTTTGTGAGATTACAGATGAATAATTAGCTCTACTTGAATATGTAGGTCAGCAAATGTGAATCTTTTGATTAACAAGTTGATCATTTCTGAATACTAATATTCCAATAAGTACTTGTTTATTTCATGTTCAGAGCAGTTAATCTGTAGATAATTTGCAAATGCATTCAAGCTCATAGCTAAGTTGTTAAATTTCAATTCTTTTCAATTATCTCCATAGTTTTATATCTGTGTTGAAGTTTTATACAGCTTTTAAATGTAATGCAATATTTTGAACAGCATATTAAATAAAGTGGTAGATACCATTTCAGTTTTTTATATTTTGTTTATGATTTTTAATTTCAGTATATATTCCAGTATTTGCCTTTATATTTTTTTCATGTTGGCTACGTGATATGTGATTTTATGCATGTTATTTTAAATACCATTACTAAAAGATATTTCTCAGCAAATTCTAGGAACTTTTGAAAACATTATCTCGTTTTTATCTTTGTGTTTAAGAGAAATCGCATAGTAACCATTACCATAACATATCTAAAGAACACATGGGTGTGAGACTCAATGTCTAAGATTTGTCTTCTGGTTTTATTACAACTGACACCACAGTGTTACTTTATTGCAGTTCTCGCAGTCATATTTCTTATTTTTGAAATACTGCCTTCATCAAATTTGCATGAATGACTCTGAGTTCCTGTGGTATTGTCTGGGAAGTTGTCTGATTCCCAGGTTTCATTGTAACGCTCCTTGTAACTTCATGCAAGTATTTTTTTTTTTTTACTAAGAATGTAATAAGTGTTTGACGTCTTACTGGAAAACAAATGGTTTGCAGTATTTGCATAATTTTAAGAAATTGCCAGTTTATAAATTGACAATATTTCTAAAGAAAACAAAGAGTGTAACTAACATTTGACACATGCCATGAGACCACAGCAGAATTTCAGTGTAACATTTATGTATTGCTTCCTTATTCTATCTTAACTGTTACATGATGCTCTCCTTTCTACCTGTATTTGAGACCTCAGAAATGTTAAAACCAAACTGGCCATAGCTTCTTTACATGCAGAGCTGCAATTTCAGTCCTGAAAGCATGTAAAACCTGTTTAAACTTATGCTCTGACCTTATTCTTTCTGAGCTGTGTGCAAGTATATTACCTATTTATCATCACTGATCTGTAGAAACTTGTATTTTCCCTTTGCTAAATTGGAATATGAAGTAACACAGCAAGTTCAGGAGGGAGACATAGAAAATGAAGTGAATGTTGCATATGTTAACCTATACATTTTGCATAATTCCTTCTCAGGACGTGCTGAAGTCCATTGATTTAGAATAGCTCTCGGTTCAGCCAGGACTTACAGCACCCTCGCCTGCTTCTCTGTGGTGTTTTTTTTTTTCCCCAGTAACACACACAAGCCACCAGAAATGAACTAGATTTTTTTTTTTTGTGTATTATTTTCTCTTTCCAGAATTTTGTTTCAGTACT
>JANHGO010001057.1:0-36260 GCA_024606505.1 Aquila spilogaster
TCTATTGAAATTTCTTTAACTTCATTATAAGCTAGATAATTATTAAACAGTTCTTATCTACATCCATATATCTACTAAGGTTCCTTTGGCTCCCCGTTTCAAAGGGTTTTCTTCTATTAAACCAGTGAGCTGCTGCTCCTGAAGTGAGTGACCAGCTTCCACCCAGCTTAACCCTTGCCATCATTTCAGGTCACCTACCTGCATTGTCATACTGTGGGACAGAGTAACCAGGGCTGATGCTTACCCTGTCCCACAGCCCTCTTCAGCCCCAGTAGCACTTTGAGCCTCAGACCTGGCCCACTTTGAGCTCCAGCATCACTCAGGATCAGACACAAAGATGTGCAGTATGTGAGAGAGTAGGAAAAGTCAAGGAAGATGGGAGGAAGAATAGATTGTGGTAACCAGTCTTACTCTCCAAAGGGTGAGAGCTATATTGAGGACCATACAGACTCTGAATACTGGTATTGATAGACTCAGAAGTCCTAAAGGTTGAAAGTAATGTTCAGCTTTTCCTGTATTGTAAGACACAGGAGAGGAGGACTTAAAGAAACACAGGCTCCAGGTTAATGTGTTCTGTACAGAGCAGTTACAATACAAAAGTATGCTTTGGCTGTCATATGTATTCAAACGTTCCTACTCCTGAAATGGGACAGCATTTGGGAGAAGGAAGAGGTCTTCCCCATTTAAAGAAAGAGCAGTGAAGCAGAGGAGTGAAGAGGAGGAAAATCCTTCCATCTCATTTCACAGGTTTCTGAAGAATGGGTTATAAAGTATTCTAAACTGCAGGTAAAAACAGGGCTTAAGGAAGCTTTTACAATTCTCACTTCTTCACCTTCCTGAAAGCAAACCCATTCTAAGTTGGGGTATTCAGTATGTGTTAAGAAAAAAGCTCCAAGTTTCTGGAAAATAATAAGGCAAAGAGTTTAGTCAGTTCATCATATACATTCTTCTGTATTTACTGAACTCAGACTTGGCTACTTTATCCTAAAACCATTTTGTTTTGAAATAGTTAGAATAAACAAACTGAAAGTTGCAGCTGTATTTACTTGACTATTGCCTTATTAGCCTCTTATCACATATGTTGTTGTATTAATAACAACTCTTGCATTCAAACCATTGCGCAATAGGCAAGCCTATCGGCTTTTCCCAAGAAAGTGTGTATTCGCGGGGGAGTAGGGAATTTGTCATCCCTTGGCATTCCAGCATCTGAATTCTGCCGCTTATACTGTAACTACTTTTCAAAGTTTAAAAAAATATTCCTTCTTATGTATGAAAAATTACCTATTTTATGATCTCATTATGTAGTTAAATAGAAATGCTGCCTTTTATGAAAAGTATTGATGTATAGCTAGAACTAGAAGATTGCAGAGATCCGGTAGAAAGGTAATTTAGTGGGGATCACCATATCAGCCACATGTTTATTACAGACAGGAGAGGAGTGATAGGATGGTACAGCTAATGAAAAAAGAGGTGGTAGGCGTGGGAGGAAAGACTACCTTCAAACAGGCATGCAAAAGGCCTAGTTTAAATTCCCAGTTTTCTCCTTGTTTTTCAGCAAATGACATAGGTGCTGATTCAGTGAAGCCTTTGGGTGCTTCGCCTGCAAAAGGACTCTCAGCTGGATTTGTGAACAGACCCTTTGCATTTTACACTAACTGTGTGTGCTGTATCATGTGGGTGCCTAATGACAAACTGTGCTGGCTGCTCCTAATTCCTAATGTAAAAATTGTTTTGCCAGTACTTAGTACCTTGAACAAAATCAGGTCTTGGACTGTTGTAATTTGGGCATAGAATAATAGGCTTCCTGAAATGTAGAAGACAGTCTTGCAAAGCTTTTCTTAATTTGTCTGTGACGCAATACTTTGGCAAAACTAATTATGTTCCCAAGGGATGGAAAATGTCAATGTTATGAATGTAAGTTCACTCATACACGAGGCAAGACATTTGTGTGGGTGGATGTTCTAGTTCTAAGGGGAAATACTGAAGAGAAGATTTTGATGCTTTGCTGTTTATGGGGCAGAATGACAACACAATGACCAGCGTGAGAAGAAATAGCATTGTCCTTGTTCTATGGTATTGCTGAATTGCAGATTGTGTGTACTCTTGTGGTTCAATAGTATGTCATAATCCACAGCTACATACATAAAATGCACAGAAACTACATAAAAGCAGATGTGACGTATCCTAAATTTGCAATGTTTGATATTGCAGAGATTTTTTTAATTGGCTACTTAAGACATGCATTTTTATCCCTGTGCTATAATTTAACTGTTGGTGGTTTTTAATTTTTTCCTAAGCATGGGGAGCACCAGCTATTTTCTCCTGCTTGGTATGCCGTGCCATGCTGTTAAAAAGTATTTGTTGTTAATTATATTTTCAGGTTCAAAATAAACAAGAGAAGAAACCTGGAACTTCATCCACAGTCCCTTTGAACGCTGCAGTTAGCCCTTGCACTCTTCTGCCTGTGAATAAAGCCACCAGCAGTACCCCTTTGTCAATAAACATTCCACGTTTCTACTTCCCTAAAGGACTTCCAAATGTCTGCACTAATCATGAAGAAATCATTGCCAGGATTGAAGAAGCCTTTACAGAGTTTGAAGATGAGAAAGCAAACATCTGCGAAATGGGGAAAATTGCTAAGGTAACTGTTCTTTAGGTTTCTCATTTTTTGGAGGGAAACACTGAAACTAAAACTAATAAAGTATCTCATAGCTGTTCTCATTTTCAGTGAAAAAAGAACCAATATCCTTTTGCTCTGAATGTTTTTGTCTAGGTTAAGAAAATAGTAAAAAAAAAAAAAAAAAAAGCTAAGTTTGCTGTTTGTCACATCTGATGTGTATGCTCTTTCTTGCTTTGATTTGCAAAATGGTACTAATAGAAATTTCCTTTTTGTTTTCTGTTCCTCCATAGTTATGCTCAGAAAGTAGCAGAAACTTAGTCTGCCTCTGTGGCTTCAGGTAGTGCCAGCTGCCATCTTTATGGTTAGCTGTCCCACTAATCTGGACGTGATCTGTGTATGCTGTTGCAGTGTCACTTGAGAAAGCAGTTTCCAACCTATGCCTCTTTGGGCATAGAACAGGGAAATGCTTTGTCAACCCTCAGCCACTGAGATGTGTATGTTCAATATCCATAATGCAGGTGTCAGCAGACTTGGAGTTGTTACAGTCTGCTAATGAGTTCCTGGCTTCAGGGAACGAAACACAGCACTTGTGTGGAAGCATGATGCAGTTGAGTGGTTCTATTTTGCTCTCCTTCAACCATGATTTTTAGTAATGCTGATCTAAAACTAGCAGTTGTCAGACACATCTCATATGTTCAGCTTGCCCTGAATGCATCTTTGGCACTGTAGATTGAGCAATGATCTGTCCAAGAGGAGCACTTGTTTTCCAAGAACGAAGATTTTTCTGGAAGGAGAGACTAGGTTGCTTTTTTGTTTTTTGTTTTTAGAGGAATTGAGTGGCATTATTTGTAAACCATGTCTGAAAACATAAAACATAAACAGAAAAACTTCTTTGCTTGACCAAAAAAAGGTTTGAAACAGATTTTATGACAAGACAGGCAACTGTGTGTGGCCTGTCATGTTCAAACTGGGAAAAGCAGGAGGGTGGTGTAGAAGAGCCCTCTGCTTTTGTCTGGTCTCTGCATCTGTGTCTACATGGATGTGTTCCATGCCATTTAGCTATTGTAAGGCTTGCTTCTGTACCATGGGGTTATTGATAATGGTACCAGTTTTGGGGATCTGAAATGCTGGAGAAGCTACACAGAGAAAATAGCAGGAAGTAAATGTCACTGTTTCCTCAGATTAGCTAAATACCTGTAGACGTACAGTCACCTGACCTGGGATGGCCAACTCCAAAAGCAGTTCTTATGCTGATTGGGGTTCCCAAAGGAACATGCAGCCCCAGACAAAAAGTTGAGAATGGACTTGCAGGATAGTCTTGCTTAATAGAAGAGGTGAAGGAGGCTTTGTGGGGAAAGCAGAAATGATGCTTCAACTACTTCAAAATGGTCTTCCTTCCATTTGGTGTGATATCCTTCTTGCCTGTGCCTGGCCTGAATCAGCTGCACTCCCACTCCCTCCAAGGCCTTTCTTTTGCAGATGTTCTGATACCTTGTCTGGAGTCGTGAAGGTGGCTGGAAAGATCTTTGTGGTAAAGAGGAGGTTTCTTGAAGGTGTTGGCAGCTGGATGTTTGAAGCCATTTTCAAGCGTGCTTTTCTGAGGCATTACAGAGTACAAAATGCTTGAGCTTTCATTGATTACCATTCTGAAAGCTAGCAGCCTCTGCAGAGGCTAGCTAAAAAGTTGTGTTCAGGGAGTCCTTTTGCTGTTATCAGCCTCTTTCCATTTGTGCTTTCATTTTTTTGTTATCCTGCTGAGATCTAGCAGTGTTGGGAAGATGGACTGTTCTGGGTGGAAGGCACTGCACTGAAAACTAAGGATGGGAACTATTTCTCCTTCAGGCATTTAATCATTAATTGTCTATAATTAGAATTGAAGTTCCCTTGCTGTCAATGAGAAGAAGTCAGCCCATATAGAGAATGGGTCGTCCTTTTCTAAGATAGGTCAGTGAGGTAGCTCGTGCAAGTGGTCTTCTGGAAGGAGGTGCCTGTGTCTCTCCACTTCACTTTGCAGGGAACCTTGCTAAACAGAGCTTAAGAGCATGATAGTTTCTGATCCTTTTACTAGCCTGACGTGATATATTTCTCAGTTACTTAAAAAGGCATATGACAAAGTAGAAAGTTATTGGTGGATTCTGAGCCTTGTCATACAGTAAATAGCTTTTTGACTAACCTGTATGCCCTTACTGCTTTATTTCCCTTATGTAAAAGTCTCAGTGGTAAATTTGGTATGTAAACAAGCAGGCTCTTGTGACTGCTTTTGTATTCCGTTTTGTTCTGGTGTTTCATTACAGATATGTGGCTGCCCACTCTACTGGAAAGCACCTATGTTCAATGCATCAGGAGGAGAAAGGACAGGATGTGTATCTGTACACTCATTTGTATCCATGTGGAGAAAGTGAGTGCAGCAAATGCAAAATTCTCTTTCTGGAAAAAGAGAACAGCCTGCCATAGAAGTTGGGGGGGTGGCGGGGTGGTTTGTTTGTTGGTTTTGGGGTTTTTTTGCAGGGTTTTTTGTTTGTGATTTTTTGTTTGTTTCTTTCCTTCTACCAGACTTTTCAAATCATTGTCTCTTCTTTAGAATAAAATAAATGGCTTAATCTCTTTGAGCTTAAGTTTTCTTCCCCAAAACTCCCTGAACACTTGTTTCCATGCTGTTTCCATCAACAAACTTTGAAGCAATTGTATAGATGATGAGACATTTTGGTCTGGTTGGCATACAAAATATATGAACACACTCCGTAGAAATATGTCAGCTATTCTGAGATAACTGATACATGTCAGTGGATTTTGGATATATTTATCTTAGGCCTTACTGCTGCTACACTAGTGCAGTAAGCAAGTGCCTTTTGGGAATGGGGAAAGGAGGCATGTGATAATGTTATAGGACAGGAAGAAGGAATGTAAAATAAAGCAGCAGCATACAAGTGGATACTCTGGGAGCTTTAGTAGTTATTACCCTCCTCAAGCATGCTGTATAATAAATCTGTGGCATTTGACAGCCACTTCCATGTACCATTGTAAAGGCTTCTTTTTGAAATTAAGAGCTCTGGATATATTATATTTGGAGTCAGAGGTGTGAGATGGAAGATACTTGCTCTCTTGCCTAATCTTTTTCCCTCCAGGGCAATTCAGGCTGTAGTCTACTTTGTGAAACACCTGAACAATGTCTCCATCTCTTATCTACAGTTCTAATTTTTTACTTAATGGTTGCTCTTCAGATTCTTGAAGTAGCCTTTAACCCTGAGTTCCCAAAATATTTCCTGTGATAATATTGTCAAAACAGCTTCTAGTTACTCTGGCAAAATTGCAAAAATGTTAGGGGTGACTGATCAGTGAGTTCTTCTTGACACAGACTTTTTTCCTGCCTTAGGTTCCTCCAATTACTCCTAATTAATCCCTCCTGTGTGATACCACATCTTGTCACTCCTCTGACTTTCCCATCCTAGAGATATTTGCAGACTGTGGTCATGCCCTTCTTCTGTATTCTTTTAACCACGCCGTTTCCACGCCAAGTTTTGTATGCTTTTCTCACTTTAATTGCTCTTTTAGAAAGACTTTTTTTCCCCTCCTCTTCCCCTCTGACAGTTACAAATTTTTTTCTGGAAACAGGATAGACAGAAAGAAATATAGTCTTCCTGGTAAAGTTTGACTACAGTTATCTGAACACAGCCATAACTTTAAAACAGTTATCTTTAATTGCTGATGCCTATTTTCAAGCATCTTAGTAGGTGACCTGACTTTTCAAAATGCTACATGCTCACTGATCTCATTTGAAGTCAATAGGAATTGCTGGATATACAATACTTCTGAAAATCAGATCTTTTTTGTTTGTTGCTAAAACATGGCTTTGTTTTAAAACATCATCTTTATGTGCCTGATTATTTTTATTTTTAAAAGCTAAAACATTAGCACCTCTTTTCTGCAGATGATTTAGAATGTGTCTGTTAATTGACAGTTAGCATGATATGAATGTGCAGCTAACAGGATTGCTTGTCAGCCATTAAATCTTTTTTCTTTTTTTTTTTCCTGGAAGACTTGTTTAAAAAAACCTCTTTTTTGTAGTCTGCTTTTGTTAACAAGTGATGAGGCCAGAATTAGCAGCAAGCCAGTTAGTGTGATCTCTTCAGGAAAACTACAGGCATTTCAGTACTGTGTTTCAATATATGTTCATACGCTTTCAGGAGAGGAGGGGGGTTCAATAATCACTCATAGTATATAATAGTCCATTTGTATTTTTACAGTTATTAAAGAATACAGGGAGTTTTCTGAGTAATTTCTCATTTCCCTTACACTATATGAACAACTTGGTGTTTAATATATCAGAATGTTCTCTTCTGTTACAGGTATTCAGTAGTGATTTGGTAAATGTCATGGAGTTTCTGTTTTCATGAGTATTTCTTCTTTGGAGTGAATTAAGTATTTGTGATACCTTTGACCAGGGTAGTATTTTGTATTAGAAGAAAGCAGAGACAAGAATCTGTGTCATACATGCAAACTGTCAACCTAATGAGTTTACATGCTTCTCTAAATACTCAGTCCTACTAACTGTTTCATTAGGCTGTTCTCCAGGACTTCAGTGCACAGCAGCCAGCTGTGCCGTAATTAACAAGGGATGTTCTTTTTTGCCTCTTGGGGAGTGATTTTTCTGGTTGAAAATTTAGTCACTGTAGTTTGGCAATATTCTCAAATATTAAAAAGGATTAAATTGGAGACCGTGTCTGCTATGGCATCCCATTAGGTTGATCCTATTGACTTTGAATGACATCAGCGAGCATACAGCATTTTGAAAAGTCAGGTTGCTTACTAAGGTGCTGTGGAATCAATGTAAGAACAGTCTTCAGTAAGAAACTTTGTTTACCACAGCAATGTTAACATGAAAAAAAGCTCCACTGGGTTGGAAGTACCTTGGTGCTGCTGAAAGATATTGAAGATGGGTGCTCTGGGGTTAACTTTGCATAATTCGCAGTGTAAATGTATTGCATAACATGTGATAAGGCACTCCATACTCCATCTGTAGTTTGTGATTGTTCTGTGAGGGATAAAGTGGTTGGAGTAACTCTTCATCTCTCGTAGGATCCTATGTAACTGCCATGATGATGCATCCAGATTCACGTACCTTTTAGCAAAGCCTAGCTGTGACTACCTAGAACAGGAGGACTTCATCCTGCTTCTTCAGGTACCTGCAACAGCTCAGCAGTGAATGGATGGGGAGAGAGTGCTATGTTTATTTTGTAACTTCTTTATTTTCATGTCTTTAAATGTTTACCAAGGACATGCAGACCTTTGGTTTGAACAGCACCTGGGTGGGGTTTTGGAGTGAACTATAAATAAGCATTTTAAGTGGACTATTTTGCATAAGTGCCAACCAGCTACATATCTTGCTAAAGTTGCTGAGGATTGTCGAAGCTTTATTTAGTCTCTTGTCTGTTATTAGGATTCGTATTTATCAGTGCCTGGTAACCGGGCTGAAATTTGCCCCATTTCTCTAGGTGGTTATTGGGAAAAAAGCATGGTGCTGTTGATACTCAAGCACAACATAACAGCTTATTAGAAAAGTTGTAAAAGTTGCTTGACAAGACAGTTATAATTGCATTTGTCTAGCGAGACTACCAGATACAGTATCATGTGGAAATCTTTGTGAAAAATTTTGCAGTTCCAGTTGTTCTGTATATGCCTCTACACCTGCTAGGGCACAAGTCTCACTGCTGATTTTTTTTTTTTCCTAATATTCAGGCTAAAGCTGTGCATCCTGCTTTCATTTCTTTCTTTTTCTTTTGTTCACATGTGATATTTTTAACAAAGCAAAGTATCATTCTTTAATTATTTGTGGCCATTTAGGCAGACTTTGCGTAGGTTTAGGGTTTCTTTATAGTTTCTCTGTAAATCAGGTCTATCTGCCCCTCTGATCATCTGTTGATGCTTTTTCTGGGCTCTTCCAAATATCCCTAGATTTCTCACACTGTGTTGCCCCCTATGCAAAACCTCTGTGGAGATGCTGCTTTGTGGAAAAAATTTGTGTCTGCACTGGATGTTTCTGTCCCCCAAACAAAAGTGGGACTGTAATGGGTAAATTTTCTCATGTTCTTTTTCATCTTTTCTCCACTGGGCACATTGCCTTTCCTGATTGATTGCAGCTCTTCTTTTTAGCTACTGGTGCAATCAAAGGTATGTGCAGTCTTATTTGTCAGTCAACCAGAGACTAGCAATATTACACCATATTACACACCATCATATTAGACATGAAGTTAGACTGGCCAAAACTGGGTCATATCACACCCCTAAGGACACTCTGCTCTATCCATTTGCCATGTCATGGTATAGGCAAAGCAAAACTTTGAACACTCTTTTTTGAAGGATGGAGCAGTCAGACATGTAGAAATTACACAGACATTGATTCATACAGGTTCTGAACTGATTCATTCAGGATCTGAGCAGTTTCTTCACATTTTTGGTCATACATTTCTTGGTAGATTTGGCATCATGAGCCAGTGTTTGGCTTACAAAAAGCTGATCTTGAGAAAGAGGCACCTCCACAGGTAGTTCAAGTAAATTTTGGAAAAGCACTGATCACATCTGTATGCATTCTGAGGCTCACAAGAGCTTTCATTGTTGTGGAGGACATAAATGTTAACTTTCCCAACCTTTCAAGGAATGTTTATTTCTGATACTTACCTCTAATAAATGTTAATATCTTCAGTGAATGGAGGAAAAAAAAAAGATCTTGGAGAAGAGATAGTTGCATGGTCAACTAACTAATTTTTTTGTCTCATTCAATGAAAATGAGTTTTCATCTACTCACTAACTCTCTTCCTTTGTTTTTCTGTCCTTAAGTAAATCAAAATGGCCCAACAGGTGCGTATTGCCCAGAAAATGTATTCTACTTATAATTCTAGAAGGTTCACTTTATAGATTAAAAGATGTCATTTCAGTTTTATTGTTAATGCTGCAGATACAGTTTCAAAAGTAATGGTTTGTAAACCCAATAACTTCTAAACATTAAAAGGAGAAGAAAATCTGTTCCATTTTATTTGGTCTTTCCTTGCAGGATGTGGTGGAAACACATCCTGGCCTGACGTTCCTGAAGGATGCTCCGGAGTTCCATTCCCGGTATATTACGACGGTAGGCTTGCTCATTTGATCTCCTGTGACACTGCTGTACCAGCCCTCCCTTTCTGATTTGTTAGTGTTCCCATCAGCAAATCCTTCAGTTATTTCAAAAAATAGGTGTTTTTAATATTACTGGCAATTAGTTATTTTAAGAACTACTTCCAAAGGAAAAATGAATCTGCCTGTGTGTATAAGAGGTTATTCAAAAGGTTAATAATGATTCCTTCTGGTCTTAAGCAAATCTATAGAAACAACTGTTTTGGCCTTTAATCCTGATGAAGGAAAATGAGAAGTCCTTCTTTGGTCTTTGAGAGCTGCTACGTTACCCCTAATTCTGCTGGGCTGCTGAGACATGGAAGGCTGTATGTTTGAAGATTTCTGTCACTTAGGCATGGAGAATCTGTGATTGTTCCATGGTACAAAGCATCCGTTGCACACAGGGGTCTACCATCCAAGTCTCCTGCCTCTTGCTCTTGCCAGAAAACCTGTCTAGTCTTTCTGAGTCTCTGAGCTTTTGTGACTACTGTTTGGTTTTGGGTTTTGTTCTGTAGCTTTGTTCCAACTTTGCAGTCAGCAGTTAGACTGGTGCTTTATCTGAATAAGTTTGTACTTTTAAGCCTTAGCTTGTCTCATGTTGGGTATGAATCTGAATAAAAGGTATAAATGTTAGGATGTTTTATCTCCGCAGACCTGATGGGAGCTGTATCCCAACAGGGCTCAAGGGCTTAAAGTTTCTCCTGTTTGCTTGCCAGGGTCTGCATGGGGCCAGCTGCACCACATACTGGCAGCTTGGAGATTACTGGCAGACACAGGCTTGCTCCTTTCCTATAAGAAGCAGATGGCAGAAAGACACTGTTGCTTTGGGCAAACCCTGAACTGTCACGCTAATGTTCTGTGAAAATGTATAACAAGAATCGATTTTAAATGTTTTAGATGCACTTGAACATGACAGCGAACATCAGTGTATTATCAACATACTTAGTCCCCATGGAGCAAAACAACATATACATTAAGCATAGTAACTGGCCAGAACAGGTGTAACAATGGCCGGAGAATTACGGAGGCACGTGAATGGGTGAGTGTGGAAGGTGCCTGTGGCACATGTACCCTGGTATTTGGTGTTTAAAGTACATGGAGGGGTGAGAGCTGAAAGATTTAAGGTCATACTAGCTTCAGTTTCTGACTGCACTATCAACCAGTTGTTCTTTGCTGGTTTGCCAAAACAAGGACAGTGGGTCAAGATACAATGTGTGGTTGTCCTGGTGCTGGCTGTTGGGTGGTGACAAAAGCAGTTCTGTGCATCTGCCTTTCCCGGTTCCTCTTCTCAAGTTGCATGCTGTTCCTGTATTTTTCAGGGTCTAAAGCAGGGAATAAAGGCAAGAAACAAATGTCTTTGTAGAGTAATCACCAAAATGATCACCCTTGGTGTCCTGAAGCAGCAATTGCTGCACTTCCTAGACCTCATCGGGGTGCAGTGCATGTTCTGGTCTGAGAGACCAGCTGCATGAAGCTGATGTTCCACTTCAAGATAATTGAAGTGCAGGCTGCTACTAACAAGAGAAACACCTTTTCCTTCCTCTCTCCTTTTCTACAACTTCCCTTGTGCCTGGGCAAGGTCCTGTGTGACCATCATAAAGCAGTCACAGAACCGGACCCTTCATGAGTACATGAAGCTCCTCAGTGCTGCTTGATCCTGCTTGTATCTCCACTGTGCTTTACTATTTCAGTCTGAGCCTTTAGGCACCCTGACTCACAGTATTCTGGCAGAGGTGGCTTCCTAGGCTGGTTCCCAGGCAGCCAAGAAACAGTGGTGCATGTGGTTGAGGCAAACGGTGTGTAGTGGCGAATCTTACAAAGCTGTGGTGTCCTTCACAGACTCCTCACACTGGCAGGACAGTGCTGTTCTGGATGTCTGTGCAGACAGACAGATTCCTTCTGAGCTCAGCATGTATGGCCCAGGCCAGATCACTGAGTTGGAGCAGAGCCAAGACCTTGGGAGACAGGCAGTCTGTGGGGTCAGGTTGTTCCCATCTGGAGTGGCAGTACTTGGCCCACTGCAGCAGTGGCTCTCCTCTGATACCAGGAGTTCCTATTTCTCACATCTCCTTTCACAGACAGTTTGGCATTTCTCTCTCTTTAATGCTACAAAATTCAGTGTTTCCACCAGGAAGTAATGAAGGAAGCAGCTTTGTCCTTGGATTTTGAGACTACCTGGATCCTTTTGATCCCTTCAAGGTAGAGTGCCTTATACCTACTTACGGTGACAGAATACTGTATTTGCTGCCAGTGCAAGAATTACATTTTATATTTGTGTTGCAGATGAGGGCCGTGAGGAGACACTGGTTTTTGTGTTCATTGCTGGATACAGCATCACTTAGTTGAAATCACCTGGAGACTAAGCTAACAGTCTAGTATGGGTAAGATATGTATGCACGTTTCAATTTTTTTTTTGCTTATCTCTGCACATTTTAGAGGTGCCTTTTGGATACAATAGGCTGTAATTTAATCTGTATCAGTATCTGTGAGCTGTTGTATTGCCAGTATACTAAACTACTTGTGTTTCTTTCAACAGAGACCAACTCCTGAAGCTGATAAAGACAGTGCAGAATATCACATGGCATTTATTGTAAAAGCTTTAAAATGTGACTTCTCCCAGAATGTTCAAACAAGGCTCAGAGTTAGCGCTGCATGCTGTTGTTGAAAAGCTGAGTCAACTAAAAACAACTTGGCAAAACATACTGCTTGTTGAAAAATGCTTCAGCTTATGCAGTATTACCAATGTGAATGTGTAAGGGGAGGATGGCCTACAGGGTTTAATAAAACTTTGTGGGTTTTTCCAGAAATGGTATTGCTTTTGTTCTTCTATGGGAAGATTGGGGAAAGGTCTAGAACTGACCCATCAATGGTTTGGGTCCTGGTGGTAGAATACATGAAGATAATGGGGAAGTAGGAAGGGGCTCCCCCTTCCAAAGGCTTATGTACTGAATTCAGAATAAATAATCTTCCATGTTGGCAAAAACAAAGCCAGTTATGGTTTTCAGTAAGGCATAACTGATGAGAGTGGCTTGAATGCTGCAAATCATCTCAGGCTGTGTAATTATGTTCTAGGATGTTTCCCAAATGCTTTTTTTGACAGCTTGGTTTTCACAACCTGGAAAAGGAGAAAAGTATTGACATTTTATACTGATATATACACTATGTACTATCCATTGAAACTGGACCATTATTTGAATAATAAGGCTTGCACTGAGTGACCAGACATGGTAAAAAAGATGAGAAGAGATCCCATTTTACCTCTGCCTTATTTTTACAGCTAGGTGAGGAGAGAGCAGGTGGAACATCTTTATCGGTATGGTCTGATAGAGGAACAGTTTCTTACATGTCACAAACGGGGATATTTTGTTGTCTTGTCTTTTCCTCTGCCTGCAGGGTAATAAAAACTGCTGGTTAGGAGTCCTTTTTCTGATTCTTGGGATTGTTATTTTTGAGTCCTTGGAATGGTGTGAAAACCCTGTATCTTTAAGAATTGCTACAAAGTTGTCAGGTGTGATAATGGCTTATGTATGAGGTGAGACCCACTTCAGTCTCTGACCTGTTGTGCAGTCTGGAAACAGAGGCCAAACAAAGTCCAAAAATAGAGTCCAGAATGGCAGTGGCTGCCAGAGGCATTAAAGAAGAAACAAACATACAGTTTTTTCATTGTGCTTAAGACCAGAAAAGATCATTGTGATTACCTAGTCTGACCTCTTGGATTACACAGGCCATAGAACATTGCTCAGTGACTCCTGAAGTTAGGAGAGATTTTTTTGTTTGTTTGTTATTAATCGAATTGACACCCAACTTTATAAGGACATCAGTCTTTGAAGACTGGAGTTATAACGAGCCTGCAGTCTTTCTTTGGGAGTTGTCCCAGTGGTTAGTCAATGGCAGTGTAAACCTGCATTCTTATCTCTCTGAATTAGGCTGATTTCAGCTTCTAGTTATGTATTTCATGAGAGACAAAAAGTCCTCCTGCTGTCCCACATCTCCCCATATAGGCTTTTAAGGAGCAGGATAGCTACCAATAGATGTCATGTTCAGATAAGTTGGATATATTAGTTCTCCAGGATACATTTTGAGTCCTCAAATCATTCTTGTGTCTCTGAATTATTTGTGCTCATCAGCATTTACTGTCTCACTAAACTGTGTATCCCAAAGCAGATTGTTAGCAACAATTTCATACTTAGTTCCAGATCTGTTCTGGACTAATAACCAGCACTTGTGTGACTGAGTGAAAGCATGGCCCTTAAATGGTGATTACCTACTCGGAAGCTAGTTCTAGCTAAGAAACAAACCCATCCCATTTAATTTAATTGGATTAATCCCTATAATGTCCATGTTGTTGTGTAAAGTTAATTTTCTTGTTGGAATAGCGTGCACTATTAAGGTTTACCAAAATTCTAGGATAATATGTCAACATCATGTCAGAGACATCAAAGGTTTGTTTGTACTAGGTTTGGTCGACAAGAACTATATTCCACAGATTTCAGTGCTGATAGTCAAATTAATTATATTTCTAATTTCTCTTGTTGAAGATGTTTATTAGTTGTTTCCCTTGTTAAGTTTATTCTTGCATGTGCTTGATCACACATCTGTGTTTTCCCCACTTTGTGATAATGTTTGACAAGCTAACAAGGAGTGGACTAAGAAGGGTTCAGCTTGCTTTTTTTAGGTACTTGGAAGTGTACTCACTCTCATACTGTGAACTGTTTCTCTTGGGTTCTCAGAAGTCTGTGCATTCCCTGCCATGCTTTTTACTCACTTTCACCAGAGGCAGATCAGTAAAGGAGACAAATGAGGTTAACACCTACTTAAGATAAATGCAGGCAGATAGTCTCTCTTGCTTACTTTCACTGGAGCCACCAAGAGGATGAGGCATTGTTAGAGACGCAGTAGGTCAGACATCAGTTGTGGCTTTCACTTATATGTCCTCTTTCCTCTTCAAAAGTCCTGATTTTTTTTTTTTTCTGGTGCAGAACACTTTCAGTGGAGATCCATGTAAGCTACACTGCCTAAAACCTGAAAAACTCAGTTTCAAAGTGATTCATCAGCACTTTGAACATACTCCCTGACATAAGTAATGCATCTGCATGCTCAAAGATGTGAATTAAGAGCAGTGAAAATATTTGCAGGGTTGAAATGGATAATACTGTTTCAGAAACAAATGTTACTTTCAGACTGCATGGTGAATTAAGGATAGTAGTATCTACAAAAAAGATCACAAAACAGTTTTCAAAAAGAATTCCCCTTCAGATGAGTGAATAAACAAAATATAGTTACTGCCTTTAAATTCCCGAACTAGTATATTTCAGGAGTTGATTTCAAGAGCACTGTTCATGTGTTGCAGGTTATACAGAGAATATTCTACACAGTCAATCGATCCTGGTCTGGGAAGATTACTCTAACAGAGCTGAGGAAAAGCAACTTCTTGCAAGTATGTTGGTTTCTGCCTGAACAAGATACAGAATGCATCATACCTTTGTTCCTATAGCTGTATACTATATAGTGAGGGAGCTGGGCTGTAGTGAGGTAGGCCAAATGCTCAGTGCTGGAGCTAGTGGAGGAGTTGTGTCTGAGTTGAGATGAGAGAAGATGGGGAATTGGAGTAGCCAAGAGCGCACTGATAGAAGATCAAGGGGCAACTGTGTACCTGAAGCTGCATTAGGCAGACTGGCTCTTGGCTCCTGATCGAGCCAAAGAGGAAGGAAAGCAAGACGCAGCAGTGCACCTATGTTAAGTGGCTCCCTGAGCAGCCAAGAATAGCTGCTGGATAGCCTACGATACGTGGTGGGTAGGACAGCCAATTTCCTGACTCCCAACCGGCAGTCAGCCCACTGACAGTTGGGCAGGCGTGTTGTGCTGTGCAGTTGCAAGACTGTGCCTCTCAGGAGCTGATTCCCACTTCTGCAGTAGACTTCTTCAGAAAGGTTAACAAATGAAGCTTAGTTCTTGTTACAATCCCTGTGACGTATCCTTACGTTGGGCAGAGGTTTCAGGATTTGGCTCTCTGTTCTTGGTATACTGTGCCCAAAAGAGCACTGGGTTAAAACTGTCTAAGGCTGCTCAACTCCAGCCCAACCTAAAAAGCCAGAAAGTCTTAAGGCTGTGAAGGGTTAAGGACTTGGCTAAAGCAGTGAGACTGCCCTACTGCATCCTGTTCTCCCTCCCAGATGTAGTGTGCTGTCTTCCTCAAAAGCCTTAAGCATGAATTCATGCTTCTCCTCCTTTCAGACATCTTCTGCCCGACTGATCACATCAGCTAATGAAAAAAATCAGTGCTCCTTTGGATTGTCTCATGCCAGTCCAAGCCCTCTGATCCCAGTTCCTCCCTAACCTCTGTTATAAACAAATCTTCCCAACTTATCCTGCAACTTTATTCACTCATTTTCTCCCTTTATACACTCTTCCCCTTTTTTTTGTTGCATATCTACTCTGCCTTTCATCTCCTGCAGCAGGGAGGTTCAGCTCTGGGACCATAATTTTGCTTGGTCAGCTCTTTGCTGTATGTGTAAATGGCATATTTTGGCATGAGCTATAAAAGGAAGAAAAATAGTTATTGAAAAACCTTCCCAAGTGATTAACATCTGTAAAGAAATGGAGAGACTCGTGAAGAATCTGAAGAGGCTAGTGAGTGATTGGTCAGAGGTTTTTAGACTTGAGTGTCAGCAAGTCAGAGTAGTGCAGGTCTGGTGGTGCCATCCTGTTGTCCCTGCCTCAAACTTTACTGAACCTGGTGGATAGCAGGATGTGAGAGTTTTGTTGAGACTCAGTTGGGTTCCTTGGATGTGGAGATGACTGAAAGTTGATGGTGAACTATCAGTGCCTACATATAGCATGGCATCTGTTTTTATGGTTATGGATAGAAGGGCCACTAAGCCTGCCTGCTTAGAGACACAACTCCCTGGGATAGCTCTTAGGCTGTGTTTCACCTCCTCCCTTCTGAGAGGGTGTGAGGGCAGGGGAGGACAGACCTATAGCTCACTTGAGTCTGTTAGCTTTTTCACATTCCTGCAGCTGTAATTTATTAGACTGAAAAGGCTGTCTGGTGTCCCATGGCCTCAGCACTAGGAGAAAGGCAAGCAGGGAGGTAGCACTGGTAAATGTGCAATACTCTCCTGTCTATGGGAAGGCAGAATGGAGGGAGTGACAGAGGTAGGTGTGAAGTGGGAATGAAACAAGGACATTGTCGCTAAATGTTATCTAACAAGGCATGTTAACGGATGTCATGGTTGGAAATCTGTCTAAGCCTCCCAGTTAAACCAGACTAATTCCTGTCAGCGACAGCCCGGAAAAATCGGTGTGATTGGTTTGATCTGCTTGGGATCCATCACTCCTTCCCCAGTCCAGGCATGAGTCTGGAGTAAGACTCAATTTTGCCCTTTGGGAGCCAGGCAAGGATGTGTGATGTGTAAAGTTACATCTCAGTTCCTGTGGAGAACCGTGGACTTGCTGCTGTAAATGGCTCTAAGAGTCCCTGGTGCAGGTCAGAAATGTTTTACAAATAATGGATCCCAGCTGAGACAGCAGTTGCATTCTTGTTTCTCTGCCTCATTCTTTGCTATAGCTAAAAATTAGCAGAAATTGTTCACAGAAGTGGCAGAAATATTGTGCATACGTATGCTAACCAGGATAGCCAAGCCAGATGCTCTATAAGTGCCTATCAAGGAATGCAGCAACAAAATCTCCTATAGGGTAGAAAGGCTGCATTTTGGATTAACTCTCAGAGCGGCGTTCACCCAACTTCCACAGAGGTTGGAGGACTTCAGCTGCTGAACTGCCTCTTTGTGTAGGTTTAACTTCCCACTTTATATGTACTCTTTCAGACTCTTGCTCTCTTGGAAGAAGAGGATGACATAAATCAGATCACAGATTATTTCTCCTACGAGCACTTCTATGTTATATACTGTAAATTCTGGGAGCTGGACACTGATCATGATCTTTACATCAGCCAGAAGGATCTGGCTAGGTACAGTGATCAAGGTATGCTGCCTGCAAGCTGTGGTGGGACGAAGGGAATTGCTGAAAATAGAATGTTCCCACTAAAGAGTAAAGCCTAGCTTTAATTTGGTTAATTTGATGCCTCAGAAAAATTTACATGGAGCTCTCCATCTCTTACACAAATGGTGATTTACAGAACCAGTTGTAGGGGCTTAGACAGAGAGAAATGCAGTACACACTATTTTCTGCATGAGTAGCTAGAGAGGGAGCTTCTGTTCATGTGTGGGTCACTGCCAGAAGGACAAGCTGAAATAATGTCTTGAAACTTGCTTATTATTTACTAAGAGTTTTGCAGGAACTTGCAAGTAGGAACAAGAAGGACAAGCCCATGTGAACTTCAAAGATTGCTGAAGTGCAGTCTAGTTATGCGTGAGAGAAATTCCAGAGTCCATTGAAGATTCCAGTTTGCAAATGCACTATGGAGAATATTTCTTTGAGTTCAGTGTGGAAGTCCTTTCCACAAGTTGAGCAGACACTATGAGTTTTCTAAGGTTCAGGGGCCACGGATAAGATAATGGAATGCAAATCTACAAAGGGCTAAAAAATCCAAATGCACTTGTTCTGTATACATTGTGCTAGATGGAGGCACTCAGGTCGGCTCTTTTTAGGATTATCCATGTTCTGAGAGCATGATACGTCTACGTGCTAACCTGTTAGGACTCATGATGTAATGTCTTGGGCAAGAGATTGAGCTATTGACCAGCATGTTTAATCCTGAAGACACAGCCTTCTTGAATTCTTTTGTGTGGTTGCTGCACTTTTTGGGAAGGAGGTCTGGCATCTAGAATCAGATGTGGGGAAACAGGATGTTTGGACACAATGTGTCACTGGAGATGGCAGGAAAGGTGATGGGTGTGGTAAGGTGTTGTAGTGTGTAGGGCTACAGGGATCTGGAGGTGTGACAAGTTGTCAGGCATTGCTGGAACTCTGGGGATGAGGACAACATTTTGTAGGAGCCAAGATCCTAGTGGGCTGAAGAAGAAAGAAGAAAAGGGGCATGAGAATGACAATGCTGTAGGTATGTGTCTGTGTCAGAGCGGTGTGGTGGCCCACGTGTTCTGAGCACAGGCGTTTATGGGAAGGCCATGGGAGTTCTGGGTGAGTGTGGCAGTCGCAGGGGTCAGGAGCGTTGATAATAGGGCTGGATGAGGTGAGGGTGGAGGAGTGCCTGACTCAGGATAGGTGATACGGGAGACTTGGTCCCTGCTGGGAGGCTGGGGGGTGGGGATGGAGTATTTGCACAGGAGGCTTGAGAGCACTGGGTGCTGGGGAGCTAAAGATAGAAGGGGTGCTGTGGGCAGGGCGAAGGGGAGAAGCCATCAGTGCAGTGGTACAGCAGCCTGTCAGCACTATGCCAGGGGAATTTGAGGTGTGGTGCAGGTTGGGTCTGCCTGGCTGGTGTGTCAGAAGTGTGCCAGGACTACAGAAGTGATAGAGAACGTGTAGAAGGAGCTAGGGTGGAGGTCTAAAGGAAGTGTGTCAGCAGTCTGGGAGGGTGAGGTCAGTGTGCAAATCCTGCTCAAGACTGGTACTTCCTGCTTGGCTGCTGTGTCTCTGCCATAACAATCTATCCCACACATTTCCTGGCTGGCAAAGCCCTCCCACTCGCCTAAAACGATGCTTGTTTTTCATTGTCCTTCCCTGCAGCACGATTGCCACAGCTTCTGCTCTGCTAAGAAGTGTTTTGTAGGGATTTGATGTGTGATTTTTGCTTGATAACTGAACTTTTGCAATACACGCTGAAATAATCTCCTATCAGCAGGATTTGCGTGTGTGACAAATCCTACTGCAGCAAAGTAGGAGTAACCCTGCCCATGTCCAAGAATCCAGATAATACACAGTTGCCATATTTGTGGGGAAATATGGTGTTTGGGAGCATACAAAGGCAGACACGCTGTGAGAATCAGCTTTGTTTTTTACAAAATGCTGCTAAACAGAGACCAGTGAAGTTGTTAGACAGGCAGTGTAGAGCATTCTTGTAGCAATAGGAAGTGGCTTTGTGGGGATTCAGCATAAACAACTGATTGTAGTTACTTCTGTGACCTGTAGCTTCATTTTCTCTGTTTTCTTTGTTTCCAGCTTTATCTAACAGGATTATTGAGCGAATATTCAGCGGCGCTGTGGTGAGGTGAGGAATAGCATACAGGTTGGGGATAGAAGTGAAGAGAATTTCTGTCAGGCTGATGAGAAATGCAAGATACTCTCAAAAATCCCCACTGATCAGAATGGTTCCCAACATGGTGCTCCAGCTGGAGCTGCCTGAAAATGGAGTGAGACTTCTGGGCATCTTAAGAAAACAAAAAATCCAATAGGATGACCACCTATAGAACTCATTGTAGAACAAGCTGGGGCCGGAGGTAACATGCAAGCACTATGTGTTTGTGCCCCACAGTGGCACAGGGATAGCTGGAGAGCACTGCTTTAAAGTGTTTGAAAAGTAAAACAATGCAGCACTTGTTGTGGGAGGGGATGTAGTAGATGAGCCTCAGCTCTGGAGTGACAGCAAGGCAGCAAATACTGTGCCTGTGGGGAAGCGCACAAGGACTGGTGCTGCAGAGTGCAGGGAGTACAGGCTAAATGGGTGACAATGCCCCATTTTCTCTCACCAGTGATTTGGGGTTTTTGAAAAATCTGATAACATTCCGAGTATTCAGGAGCCTTGTGATTTGTTGTTTGGGGTTTTTTCTCTCACGTGTCTTCCAGAGGCAATGAAGTTCAAAAGGAAGGCCGCATGAGCTATGCTGATTTTGTGTGGCTCCTGATTTCAGAGGAAGACAAAAGGAGTGCTACAAGGTCTGACTGATTTCTTTGTCTTAGTAGAAGTATTGAGATGAGCAGATAAGATTATAGCAACTTCTGTGACCTACCGCTTTCTACAAGAGACGGCAGCTTGGGTTCCTGTGATTATCAGGAAGAAAGCAACTTACTGTCAACATTTGGTCAAATCATTTGCCTTTCTTGAGGAGAAATTGTGTAGAAGCAGAGTTTTCTTGTAATGTTAAATGTCTTGGTAGACAGCAATCCCTTTGGTTACCCCATACCATGAAGCACTGGCTCTAGGGATACACCCATGAGATATTTACAGCAGATAGGCATGTTCCCTTCATGCACGTAGTAAGTGTGTAAGAAGGATTTGTAGGGAAACTTCACTGTGTCACCTTGTAAATGCCTGTGTGCCTCGTTTGTACAGCCGGTGGGAGACTATTGTGCAGGGCCGAACTAGATCTGCATGTGATTATTAGGACAAGGAATCTTATGAGTAAAAATCAGAAGAATTCATAAATGCAGGGTTGGACTATCCAGAGTTGAAGGGAGGATGTAGAGTGCAACTGCCTGAAAGCATTGCTTTCTTTATAAAGCAGTAGAGGAAATAAGTGCATACCCTGCCTGCCTCATCACTCACCAGGGTCACTCAGGGACAGCCAGTGTCGTGGGTTCACAGTTGGTTGTATTTGGCCAACTTTTGCTGCTGAATCAGACAGGGACACCCTAACCTACGTGAGCCAGTTGAGCTGCGGCACAGTGGACACTTGCTACAGCTACCAGGTGAAACAGGTCATGAGCACGGCTGTGCTCAGAAGCTACCTAGGTGACTAACAGGAGATGCCTCTTGAGTGTTGGCCTGTGTTCATCCCTGGTTTTATGTCAGCCTTTGGGCAGAAGAGCATTAGAGGGTGAGGGAAGGGGAATGTGCATTGCTGCAATCTCTGCTGTATGGATTTCCTAGTGCAGTGCTGTGCTTTCACTAGTCCTGTCTCGTTTTCCTAGCATTGAGTACTGGTTTCGGTGCATGGACCTGGATGGGGATGGAGTGCTCTCCATGTATGAACTGGAGTACTTTTATGAGGAGCAATGTGAGCGGATGGAAGTGATGGGCATAGAACCACTGCCATTTCATGACTTGCTGTGTCAGATGCTTGATCTCGTTAAGCCAGAGACAGAAGGTAAGTCCTGCTTAATGGGAGTTTCCATCCTCTTTGATCTATAGTGGATTGAGAAAGTAATGTCACTGTGAAACCTGTCTATAGGTAGAGCCATGTGTTAGAATCACAGGGTTGAAATTACTGCTCAAGGACAAGGTCTGAACAGTGGCTATTGTGCCATAATTTTATGCATTGGGAGGTTTGAAAACTGGAACAAGAGACCTTGTGAATTAACTTGCTGGAACTGGAGCAAGAATTCTTGTATATTCCAGCTGTGGGATGCGCTGACAGTCTAGATTATGAAACCGGACCATCCCCATTCACATTCTTTAATATTTCACAGGAATGTGAAAGACCTCTATATGTATGTGAGATCTAAGCCTAATAAACATACCCATTTATTGAACAATGTTAAAATCCTTGACTGACTTGGGAAGAAATTTTGAAATATTTTAGCATACTGGTGTTATAATTAAAACTTTGCTGAGACTGACAAGGAACAGGTCCAGTCTCTCATTAAGTAAGAACTCAGTAGCACAATAATGTGGGGGTTTTTTTTCTGTAGGAAGAGTAACCCTACGAGACCTGAAGAGGTGCAGAATGGCTCATGTGTTCTACAACACCTTCTTCAATTTAGAGAAATATCTGGACAATGAACAGAGGGATCCCTTTGCAGTGCAAAAGGTATAAATCACCTCTATTTCTAAACACAGGCTTTCTCAAACTCATCTTTGGAATGCTACTGGATGTAGGGAAAATCCAACTGAATATAAGAAAATGTTTTTCACAAGTAGGCCAGTCAGACACTGGAACAGGTTGCCCAGAGAGGTTGTGCAGCTTCTGTTATTGGAGGTTTTCAAGATGTGACTGGAGAAAGCCTTGAGCCCCCGATCTGACCTCATAGCAAACCCTGATTTGAGCAGAGGCTGGCACTAGAGACCTCCTGGGTCTCTTCCAACACAGGTTGTGCTGCTATGATTTGGTTGCCATCACTGATCCTACTACATGAGCACTGGCAGTGCAGTGTGTGATTCGAGAGAGAATGACCGGAGCCTGCTGAGTTGCACTGATTCAGCAGGCTGAAAGAGGGGTCTCAGTTGCACTAGAAGGGAACCTGGTTTGCTCAGTTTAGAAAGGAGCTGTGAGATTCAGAACTTGAGATCCCATTTGTCTCTTCCTGTCCCCTACACAGCTGCAGTCATAAATAAGTAGGCTACATGTGGAGACTCATTAAACGTCTGGGTTGGAGTCTGATCCTTAAAACAGCACTAGCAATTTCCCATAGCCTAAACAGAACCAGAGACAGACCTTCTTTGCAACATAGAGGCCGAGGCAGATGAGGCGCCAGCTCCGTGATCAGGCCACACATGGGGCAGACTAGATGGAAGGTTTGGATGTTGCAGATTGTGCCTGGTTATCAGCCTGGCTGTGCTGTCAATCATCCTCCTCTCTTCCCAAGCAGAGAAAACACAGGAGGAGATTGTGGATTTTGTATTTTGCAGCTGTTGCTTACCACTAACTGTGGGATGTTCAGAGACTTGAGTTTTGTCAGCTGTTGGTGTAAAGTCCTTCACTTCTGGCTCCCCTTGCATATCCAGTGAAACCAGATGTGACTAGAGCTTAAAGACTATCTCCCAGAAGCCTCTTGTCTGGTCAAAGTACAGTAAAGTGGAGAGGATGCCAAAACCAACCCTGGTTCCCTCCCAGCTGTTCCCACGTAACCTACAAGAGGAACTTTGTGGTTCCATGATTCAAGGCTTAAATATATGCCAAGCCAGAACCACCCTATTTGTTTGTTTGTTTGTTTAAATTGGATCATCGTAAGAGCACTCAAGTGGGGCAGGGGGGATAACTTATTTTCCCCATTTTATAGTAAATGGCAGAGGGCCAAATGTTTGTAAGGATGTTTTTCTGTAACCTTCTCTCAAACTTGCCCAAACATAGCAAACTGTGAATAGTTCCTCAAAAGATCAGTTACAATTAACATTTAATTAAAGATTTTAAATCACTAAGTTCTTTAACCAATTACAAAGCACACAGATGCAGGGCTTGCTGAGCTAGAGCAAAGAAAATGTGTGGTTATTAATGTTCAGCATTTCTGAAATGAAGCAGGCTCAGTTTCTTGGCAGCTCAGGTCACACACTGAGCTTTGTAGACTAAGGGATGTATTTTTTCATAGTAATTTCTGTGCAGATGTTAAAATAGTTTAAGATAATTGTGAATCTTTAAGGCAATTTTTGACTAGCTGTTTCTATACAGTTGTTTACTATTCCTAGAATTGCTGTTTCACATGTTTAGACCTATTGTAAACAGCTGTAGAGAGGTATGGCCATAGCGTGCTTGACTGTCTGATCTCTTTTAGGACATTGAAAATGATGGCCCTGAACCCTCTGACTGGGATAGATATGCTGCTGAAGAGTACGAGATTCTTGTGGCTGAGGAGTCTGGGAACGAACAGTTACAAGAAGGGTAAGCATAGGCATTGCACTGCCTTGGGGGCACGCTGTTTGGCTCCAGCTGAGGTTTAGTAGGAGCATGTGGATGCCACTTTTAACAGAGGTAGTGGATTAGTGGACTTATCATTTGGACTCAACACTGGAGCACGTGAAGCCTGAAGCAGTTGCTCCAAAAGGCAGTATTGGTGTATTTGTCACAATGGGCTTCTTTGTGGGCAGCCATTTGAGTTAGCTACACATGCTGCAGTAATGAAGATAGCTGGGGAAAAAGGACAAAGCCTTTTTCTTTTGGCAACCATGCAAAGAAATAGATCAAATGACTTTTGCTAGTCTTGGCCATATATTGACCACATCACACTATCATAGCTTAGAAGCTGTAGCTCCATTACATTTATTATACCTAGTGGAGGCTTTCTTTAGTCAAACAATTTTACTTTCTGCCAAACTTTGTCTGTTTGTCTGTCCTCTTCATAAGCTGCATTTCAACATTTTCATTCATGTACTAAGTTTGTTGAGACTCTTTCTTTAAAACACTGTTGGTTTCTGCAATACCTACACTCATTTTTGTAGCCTTCTATAAAATTATGGAGAGACGTTCTAGCTATCCTTAGAGTCAATGAATTTAGGCAGAGCAGTTGGTCCAGAAGCTCTCTGTGTGCAAGGGCTTCCTGCGGAGGCTCCTAATGGAGACTCAGTATAATTATCTTTTAGATTTGTGTCTGTGTTAGTATCTTCTTGAGATTATTTCTCTGGAAGTCTCCAGGTTAATATAACAAACATCCAAAGAATGCTTACCCCATGTTAATCTTGCATGATTCAGGATTTCATCCGTTCTTGAACAGTATTTGTAGAGCCATAAAGTAAGAGTACTGAGAAGATTGCATAATTTTCAAAACTTCCCACACTGGAAATTGCTTGGGATAACAGTAGTACCTACTAATTAGCCACAGAGATTTGTAAAGCTATTGAGAGCTATGTTTCCATCTCTCCCTGTGATGTGCATCCAAACAGCTATGGGTTGTTCCCTCATCTCGTTTGAGCTGCCTTGCCTTTTTGTGGCCTTCACAATGGAAGATGAGGTGACACAGGATGGAAGATAAAATTGCTGTTTCCCTGCAGCTGCTTTGCAACACCTGTGTCCTCGGCCCAGAAAAGAAATAGGAGTCTGACATAAAAGCTTTGCAGGACCATGAATCCCCAAACTCACCAAAACCACAGGAAAAGTGGCAGGTGATGTCAGATTTTTGAAGTCTGAAACAGCTCTGAGTCCTCCTGTAAAGAGCATGTCAGCAACCTTGCTGCTTGCTTTTAAGAGCCCCTGAAAAGCTCTGTAGTCATGGCAGCAGGATTAGATCTCATTTGTGGAGCATAGCAACAGACCACGCAGGAAAAAAGGAAGGGAAAAAGAAAAACAAAGAGTTGGATGCCCAGACAAATTTGCCAGAAACGGGCATTGAGTTTTTGCACATACATTATTTGTGCTGTCCTTTGAGGATGACAGAAACAGGGAGCAGCGACAAAACCAAGACAATTTATGACCTCTATGAGATACCTGAAGATTTTTGGCTAAGTTAGCTGGCAGAATCTGAAATCTGGTATTTGTCTTATTAATACATTTGAAAATAACCATCATTCAGCAATCACAGGTGAATTAGTAGCTGTGTACCACATTTGTGACTTAGCCCTATCCATAGCTTCTCTGGATGGAAGGTTTCTAAAACCAGTGAGTGCCTGTCTGGCTGTCTGCAGGCTTGCCCATGAGAGAGTACTGCTCCTGGAGGAGGAATCTCATCAACACATAGCACATACTCAGAGTGACTTCAAGGATGCTGTCACTCTACTGAAAACTACAGTCACCAAAAACAAGAGAAAGATGTTGTCTTGCTCAAGACAACAATGAAGCATCATGTCTCACTGGAAGCTTAAGCTGATCTGAACACTTCTCAGCCATGCTCTGCTTTATACATCTGTGTATGAGATTCAGTGAAGAGAGTCTGTTCCCTGGTGAATGTATACACACATTGTTGTTTGAAAGCAGAACCAATAATTTAATCTGACCAACACAAGCTCTTAATGCAGATATAAGCATTGGTTTTGCAGAAATCCTTTCTTGCAGTCCAGGCTATGGCCTGCCTGGCAGAAGTGGGCACCACTTTGTTCACTGTTGCAGAAACCAGTTTCAGCCAGCTGATGTACATGGAAGCCACAGTTGCCTTCATGCAAAGAGATCTTTTTCCATAGGAAGAGAAATAAGGAGGAAGAGGCCATCTTTTATCAGCTGCTGATAGGAAGGAATCCCCTTCAACCTGAGCAAGAAGAAGCGAGGGCACAATGCAGAGCAATCCTGCTCAGAGGTGGATAGGTGGGACAAAGACACAGGATTAGGTGATGGTTTAGGCAGCTTAGACCATTTTTCTTGTCTCCCTCAAGTCAGCTGACGGCTCAGTTGCTCACTTTCATGAACCCAGCAGCATAAGGAAGGGAAAGGGGGAAGACGTACATCGCTGAACAAAATGTGACAAAATGTGTTTGCCAGAAGGAAGGACAAAGAATTTCCTGGAGTAATTTGCCTTCTCTGAACAAGCTAGAATTGCCATGCTTGAGTCTTGAGGAATGGGTGTTTAATCTACATGAGCCCGTACGTGTATTTATGGGACTGTCAAGTCTTGAAACTGGCCTGGAAGGAGAGAAGGTGATTATCTTTAGTGCTCATCTCGTGGAAAAGCTGTTCCTTGGATGCTTCCTCGCCATAAAGGTGGAAAGCATTTAAGGAGCAAAAGAGTGCAGTGGAAAAGTAACTCTTGTGGAAAGGACAATGGGAAACCCCTTTTGAAGCAGACATGAGAAGGTTTAGTCCAGAAGCAAAAGGCACCAGAAAAAAAATTATAATGGAGCTCCAAGTGCTGGTGAATGTGCAAGATAAATAATACAGGAAAGAGGTCACATTCTATGTATAGGAAAAAAAGGAAGAAAACTAACAGAGGTTGGTAAAACTGAAGGAAGAGGGGACACAAAAGGACCATTCCTAAGAACAGCATTCAAATGGAAATAAAAAGTTTTCCTCAGCTGCATCATCTTGAACCAAGGAGACATTAGAGAAACTGAGGCATATACAAACATGCACAGTCCATTCCCAGGTGGGGAAGGCAGGGGAGGCAGGGCCATGCAGACTCCGGACAGGTACTGCTTAAGCAAAAAGTGTGCATATTGCGTACTTTTTGGTATCCTTGCATGCATGATCAGAACAGTTATTGGTGTAGGATCCAGACATTTGTTTCCCTTCTCCCACTTATGCAAGGATCCAGAAGGTGGCAGAATTACTAAGCAGGTGCTTTTCTTTATGGAAGAGATGATGAAAATGTTGTCCAGGAAAATCTCTATGCTATTTGTCTCTTCTTCACATAGGGATCACCAGACTATGGCATAGAATCCTCACCGCAGCAGGACATACATACTGACAGGCTCCCAAGGATTTGCTGTGCCTGCGTATGGGTTAGTGAAGGGGAGAACAGCACAAGAAGTGGTACACAATTCTTTCTTGGTACCATCCGTGCAGGGGTGTCAAAGGAGTTAACCTTTTTGCAGCTATTCCTGTGCTTGCCATTGGAACATCTGCTGCAACATTTCCTTCATAAGCAGCATTGCTTTCAGAACAAAACGAAGAATTTTAATGTTGTGGGAGCCCTGAGAAACTAACCTGTAGTGTGCTGAGACTGGAGGGAAAACATCATTTCTCAGGAAATGAGAGCACAGAACCCAACCAGCCTGAATAGTGCAACTGGCTGGAGTTGAGAATTCACAGCCAAACCTCCTCAGGCCACAAATGCTAAGATCTGGCTGTGAAACTTCAAAACAAGTGAGAGAGGAACATAACAGCGTGGCCACAATTGTTCTTCTGTGGATGTCAAAACATATCCTAAGCCAGAAGATGCTTTGGAAACCAGGTGTTTCTGAGCAAGCCAAATCTCCTCTAGGGCCTGGATGCGTGGCTGGATGACTTTATTTCTACACTGAACTATTAAGGCTACTGTGAGCTACTGACAATTGTTACTGAAACTGGATTCAAATTTTATAATGCTGAACACCAGTGAAAATCTGTTCCGGAACTTACAAACGAGGATGGATGGGAGCACAAAATCATGTCAGCTGTCAGAATACTGATTACTACTGCACTATTTTCAATGCCTTGTTAACCTCGAGGAGGCTATTTATGTCTTGCATGCTACTGTATATTAGCCAACTGTTTTAGTAGCTACTGAAATAACTTACCTGAAAACGCTTTCAGCAAAATACAGCTTTTAAAGACATACCTTTTATCTTTGCAGATCATTTGAAGAAGACTATGACACAGATGAAGTCTTATCTCCCCCTGAAACTGGAGACAAGTCAGACAAAATAGTTATCTCAGATCTTTCAGCATAGAGAAATGGAAGACACTTAATCAATATCTTTCAAACTGGATAGCATTCAGTCCCAAGACACTTAGGGATTTTTCTTCAATCCGTCATTGGAGCAATGTGCTTTATTTTGTACACTGTAACTTCAGAACCCTTTTCTCTTCCTGTGTAATTGCAATAAGGTAATTTCTATAAAAAGGCTTTTTACAATGTGTTATTGTGCACGCTCATTAAAAACGGTGATTGCACTTTGTTTCATTTATATATAAATTCTGTTATGTCCCCAGACGTGCAATAAATGCCAGCATCTAATGATTAACTGTACCAACTGCATGCAACATCTACAGTGGTCGTTTCTCAGTCAGTTCAGTCCTGTGCCATTCTGTCCCCTCGACTTTATACTAGGAGTGACAAAAGAGCTGCCAAATTAACTTAATTTAAATGTATGTCTAGAAATCTTTTCAAACACAAGTCACAATGAAGTTCTCTTTTTTTTCTTAGTGTCCTGGAAACCAAGGCACCATGCCTGCACTTGGGGAGAGTGAAGTCCTCTTTTGTGCTTTAAACCACAAGCTCTTAGAGTTGATAGAGGACATATTTTACTTGTATGAATATATGGATAGTTAAAGCACTACATGATGTAATGTTTCTCTAAGACTTTGAGATATAGTTAACATTTCTACACATTCTTCTGTGCATAAGAGGCTCTTCCTCAGCTAGCGTTTTGTCTCTGTAGAAGTAGTTTCTAGCATATTAACAAAAAAAGACATATGCTGTTCAGCTGGTGTGTTGAAACTGCTGTGTCTTGTGTGCACCAGTTCTGTCCGTTGCCTGTGTTGTTCTTCTCTCTTGTATTGCTAACCTGTAGCCTTCTCCAAGAGACTAAGCTGAGATAATGAAGAAAAAACCCAACCCTTAACCTAGTGTGCTAAATTTCTGTTACCAGAGGGATCCTTTAACTGGTAAAGGAATTGGGCTGTAATATTGCCAAAAATTTATTTTCACCCATGAAGTAGGCCCCTGTCTCAGAGAGGAAACACTGTAACTAATGAATTCTTGCTTTAAGTGCAAAATTAAACTGACCTTCCCCATAGAATCACAACTGGTGTCTCTAGTAATAGCACACGCTCTGCTGCTGGAGCTGTTGCTCCTCCTTGCCAACTAGTAGCTGTCGTGATTCAGCACAGAGGCAATTATAACATATTCTTACCAGTCCTCAATTTTAGCCATCTTGGATACACAAATAGATCTGGTACTTACTTTCTCCAGCTTGGGACAGGTTTCAGCTGTCATATTTTATTTCAGCTATCATAATTGCACCCAAATATTTAATGTCTGGTTGGTATGTATACACTATATTTCCTCTTACCTCACTCTAAGAATATCAAAACATGCCTCCCCAGGACATCCCTGTGTGAATCCCTGCCCAAATACCTGAGAGACAACTGCCAGTGCCAGGATCAGATCTCCAAGCAGGCACCTGCACTAAAGGCAGAACCCATCCAGTTAATAGATAACTTGTGTATACACACACACACTATTAGCCTGGTGCATTTTGTACATACAGATAACTAGCACAATGGAACATTAATCCATAGATGATACCTCTAAGTGTTAATAACCAAATTGAGTAATCGGCTGATCACTACAATGCAGCTTCAACTTTTCCAGGAGCCTTTGAAGCATAACGCCTGCCTCCCGATGCCCAGGTGGGATATACTGCGGCCTTGTTGAGGTTAGTAACTGTCTCCTCAGGATCAAAATCTGAAAGAGAGGAAGTTTTCTGTTGCACTGGGCTTGGAGATCTGTTTTCTTTTTCTTGAACAAAGCTGCTATTTTATCCAGATACATATACACACCCCAGGATCCTGGATTTGGTATTTGGGAATTTTCTGGATGCCTAGGTTATTAGCAAAGGCGCTGCAAGGTAATTTCCTTTCCATAATAAAAGATGTAAGCAGGGAGCACTCTAACCAAACTAGGATAAGCCTCTTCGAATGCAGCAAGCACACAAGAGTGGCCCTGTCCAACATCGGGGTATTTGAATCGCATCTTCATCATCACTATAACCTTGAGGGAAAAAGCTCTACTGGGGAAGATTCCACAAAGGCCCAAATGCAGAAGAAACTAGGAAATTACTGCAGAAATGAACATAGGATGGAAGTTGCACAACCACTAATTGTAGCCAGCTCTGTCCCCTTTTTACCGGAAAGAACCTAGGCAAAGCAGTTCACAGCTCTTCTTCACTGTCTGGGTCCAGAGTGGCCTTTTACTCTGAGTTTTTGATAAAGTTTTACATCTCTCCAAAGGCAAAGGTTCCTCAAAGGAACAAGAAGAACCTGACCCCATTTTAGGCTGAAATTGAACCTTCATGTTATTTCAGCATTGATAGCTTTTAAACTCCATAAGCAGCAGTACTGGAATGTCCAGTTTGCCAGTTATATAAAGCCTCATATCAGAATAACTTAGGGATTGTCTCTGTAAGGTTTTAACCTGGGATAGCCCTTGCACCTCAAAGAAAAGAAGCTCTTGCAGTGCTGTACAGAATAGTAGAATAATTCAGGTTGGAAGGGGCCTCCATAGATCTCTAGTCCACCTCCTTGCTCAAAGACAGGCCAGCTTCAAAGTTAGAGCAAGTTTCTCAGGACCTCATCTAGCTGAGTTTTGAAAAATCTCCATAGATGGTGATTCTACAACCTCTCTACATATTACATTTTCTCCTCCTCCCTACGGGAGTTCAGAGCAACATCCTTTTCCAGGAAGGATGTAGATTCCCAGGAATGCACAATTTTTTTCATACAGGGAGGGAGTTAGATGAAGGACTTGAGGACTTGCTAGTTGAGCAAGTGACACCCTGTTCTCAAGCACCAGATGTGCGTTGGGATGCAGACACAGCCCATGATGGGCTATGGAGAGCTGGTAATCCAGCAACCCTTGGTGCATCGCTCTTCTGGTTTGGCATTTCTGTTCTTGCTAGGTCATACCTTGAGCCTACTTCCGCTGTTACTGCTCTCTCTATTCACCCACCATTTCAGGATTTTTCATTTTTCTCCTCATACGCCTTTTGCAGAGGGGCTTCAACTCAACCCATCAAATGAATTCAGACTTCCATCTCACACTGCACCAGTCTGCCTGAACCGGTGCCTTTTTTTGAAATAGTCAGTATCCTGAGCCTGGTAAAAATTACCAGTTAACCTTTTCAAGGTTTGGCTTCAATTAATTGAGACAGAAGCTCGTAGCTGCTCTGCTGAGCCCTTTGGCCCCCAAACCAAGGCCCTGTCTTCTATGAACAAGAGGTTTGCTGCTGCTGTGACAAAGCAGAGTGATTCCAAAGCCAGTTCTTGCTTTCTGGTAGGTCAACACAACAAGCTAATCAAAGAAAAATCCAAAACCAACTCACAGCAAGTGTTTTGCCTTATATGTGAATATAAGGACAAGCTACAGAAGCTACTGCTAGCATGGTGCCGGTGCAAAACTTGCAGTAATTTATATTATTTACTCCAGGAGTAGAAACCCATTCTCTCTTGCTAATACATTTGAAAATAACCATAATTCAGCAGTCACAGAGGAATTAGTAAAGGAGGTATTCTACACCCCATTTGTGACTTAGCCCTGTCCACAGCTGCTCTGGATGGAAGGTTTCTAAATGTGCAGTATATAAGCAAGGTAAATTTGGGAACTCCTCTCCTACTTCTTAGCTTTTCCTTCTGGGATAGTCAAAATGTAAGAAGACAAGGATGTTTGTGAATACAGACACCAGAACCTGCTGAGCTGCAACACACACCAGCTTTAGAGATCAGCAAGCTCTCTAGAATGACGCAAGCCAAGAATCACCACACAGAAAACTTGTAGGAGTCCACTCTGCTCTGATTTTGCCTCCTGTCTCCAACTGTCAATGCCACTTTAGATGTTGCATACCTTTGAAGAGAGATCATGCATTTTTCCTTGTAAATCCAGCTCAGACTGAAGTCTGTTATGAGCTGGATTCCTTTTTCCTTACAAGTAGTCAGGAAAGTGAGTAAAATTCAGTTTTGCATGATAAAAGAAAAATACATTTGTGTTTGTTCTCTCTAGTCTGCTTTTGGCTAGCAAAATTAAGTCCCGTGTCCTTACAAACCCCTTGCTTTTTATTTTTATATTCCCAAATATTCTCTCTCTGCAGTACTAAGATTGGAGATCTGGTACGATACAACCACATGCAATTACTGCTGGAATGGTACTAGCTTGAATTTTTTTTTTTTTTTTTTTAGTTCTTCTAAAATCTCAGTAGTAATTGCTACATTACAGTTTTCATCAGCAAACCCCAGGCACTGACCTAGCTCCCCTTCTGCCGGTCTGCCACCAAGCGGCAGTGTTGCAAAACAGACATGGACAGCAAAAAAGAAATTCCAGTCAGTCTCAGGTTTACAGAAAACATTGCGGAAAGCCTTCCTGCTCTCCTGAACTAAGGATTTAAGAAAGCTGACTCGAAATACTCTAACCAAGGTACTGTGGTTAGATACTAAAACAAAATAGGCCTGAAAGGCCAAAAAAAGAGGTCACTGAAGTGTCATGTTAATCGTATGTATTTTTGGAGTACAGCGTTTCTAAATCACAGTATCTTATATCTATGCAATCAAAAATGAACCTCAATAAAGAGCATGAGCTACTGTAAGAAAAACATGCAAACAGTGCTTACCCTTTTGTTCTAATCTTTTCTCTGTATCACTGTGTGATGGTTTTAGAAACTGAGTATTTAACAATAAAGGTTCTCATACTTTTACAAAGTAGTTTGGAGACATTTTGCGCTGGCATGGTTTTATCTCTGTATTTTTACTTTGTATTTTCTTCTTTTTTGGCAAATAAAGGACTTTTGAATTTAAAAAGTAAAACCTGTCTTGTAGTGGTGGGCTAGAGCGTTATTGTTCACTTCATCTCCAGCTGCTGTCCCAAAATCACCTTCCCTGCTGCTGCTAAGCTCACGCCACCCAGTTACCTGTCAGCAAGCCTGCCAAAGCCAAAATTCCAAGCTTGCTTTTCAAAAATACTGGGGAAAACGAGTAATCCAACCACTTACCTTCGTCACATCTTCATCCTCAACACAGAGCACCTGTGCTGACTTACCAAAATGCCAAGCTCTCTCATTTTAACCTGTCCTGACCTCTCGGATCTTCTGCAAGTGGAATGAAGCGGGGGGGAGGGAACGGGAAAGGGAAAAGGCAATACCTTTTCTAATTTCATTATATGCAAATGCTCAAGCAGAATCACTGCATTATTGTGAGTCTCACACTTCATCTGTGAGACTTATGGGTCAGTGTTCCCCTGTGTGCCTAAATCTGTTTATAGCACAGTCATTTTTTGGTGGGAACCTCTGGATTTCTTTAAAATACCAAAGGCACTTCAATTTGAAAAACTAAATAGTTAAGATCAGACAAAGACAACGTGCTTGTGATGTTATCAGTGCTACTTTAAATAGCAGCATATTCTTTTCAGGGTGAATTTCATCAGCTATGCCACATACTTGGTATGATTCTAACACAGAAAGCTGCTCTTTTTTATCATTTCACTTCTCAGAAAGTTAGTTAGCAATCAAAAAATTTTTTATAAATATAATTTGTATAAAAATTAAATACATTAAAAAATGTCAGGGGTGGGGGGGATGATGTGGATGCTTTTATTCTGGATCACGCCAGAATCTTTGCACAATTCATGCCACATCTGTATGATCTTTTTCTTGAAAGTCTGTCAGAGTTTCACTGAATGAGCAGCTCCTTGCTGTGCCAGAAGTACCTGCCTTTGAAAGCAGGCTTTTCAGGTTTTATGTCAGACTGCTGCTACACAGTAACTCTACAGGTTTTTTTCTGACAATACAAAATTTTATGGTGCCTGCAGGGGGACAGCCTCCAAGATGTAATGATGACACAAATGGAAGCAGCTGTGCAAGAAGACAACTGTTACCTGCCTCCTCAGTTTGCAGTCATGTTTTAAAACTCATATGCGTGTACAAGAACATCTGCAGGGAGTTCAACAGAAACAGAAAAGTCTGTTGCGACCCCATTGTTCACAGGCACTATACCATAGGGTTAGACAAGCTGGAGAGCGAGAACATCGCCTGCATGAATGAACTGCCAGAAGAGCCACAAGGTCAATGCGATCCAAGTGTTCATTTCCAGTTTTGTTTCCCTGTCCCTCCTCCCTCCGGGATCTAATCCCAACCAGTGATTTCACTGATGGACGATACGTGGAAAGAACCTTTCCACTCAAAATGAAAGTTTGTATGTCTTCTCCTTCTGGAAAGAGCATCTTCCACATGTTCAGGTCTGGCTGGTCAAAAGCACTAAGACCAATTTTGTACCACTACACGTGATCAGAAATCCATCCCTTCCAGAAGGAGTTCTGTTCTTTCCATCTTTGCAACATGTTTTCAGGCAGGAAGACTCCCCCAGCAAAACATTTGATAAACTACTGCTTTTTCTTTCTGCTGCAGCTCTACAAATTACAGGATTTTAATAAAAGTTTGGAAGTTAATCACCGTCTTCAAGAGGATGGGAAGAAAGCTGAAATACCAAGCACTTCCTATATGAAAAGGAATCCCCAAAGCAGCTTCCTCTATGCTAACGCCAAGAACAGTTCCCCAAATCCATAGCACCGCAGGAGGAACGCCTGGTCGACAGCAGCCAGGGAACTCCTGCCAGCCCAGCCCAGCCCGGGCTAAGCTGGAGCTAAAAGGATCCTCGTGATTCCTGGGTGCTTCCCCATGTACGGCCAGCAAGTCCTCGCTGTGGGCTGCATTGGACCGAGTTTTCAAACTGGCACTGGAAGGTCCCAGAACAGCATGCTGCTCCTGTTGCTGTAAAATGGAAACTAATGCTTTGCAAACTAGAACCACTGCAATTATTTTCAGCAACATTACGATCCTTTCCATTGCTCAGCTAACTCAAGAACAACTAGCCAGGAGGTTAAGAAAACCAAACCAAGCCAACCCTAATTTAAACAATTACAGAATTAGTCATCAACGGACTAAGTGGTATTTAGACAGTAAGTTCAACATATGCCACACTGATTGCCCTTAGCAGTTGCAAAATAGAATTAGAAAACTAACATTTATTAAATCAATTTGAATTTTAATATACATTTCAAGAACGTGGCAGCATAAAAGGAAATGTTTTTAGAAACAACCTGAATCTACCATTTGCAATTTTACATCAGTGATCAGGGCTCTCCTGTCGACGGTTCCAAAACACGCTTGACCTAATTTCTCCAACTTTTGGTACCATATTTAACGCAGCAGTGAGATAGTAAAGATTCCAAGTACTCCCACATTTCTGGAGCAAAGGTACTATGTATTTAATTTAATGAAAGTCCTAATAAATGTACCATCAACAATCTCAGCAAAACTTAACAGCTCTGCAAAAGCATTCAGAACAACCCATGCTGTGCAGTTTACTCCCCTTAAATCAGACTCCAGTTTGGCTACTTTTCTTACACGTAGTGGACTAATAAACAGATTTACATTAGTAGGTCACGATCAAACCACCAAATTAGAAAATGGTAGGATCCTTTTGGGTCAACACAAAAATCACATACAAGTTTAACTAAATACATTTTAATAGGACATCGTTAAATCTCATGAGGGCTAAAAAACACAGATCTTAGGTACTTGGGTTGGCAAATAAAGACAAGAATACTAAGAAGCATTTTCCACCATTTACTCATTATCAAAAATATTTTTCAACTC
>JANHGO010001058.1:0-36256 GCA_024606505.1 Aquila spilogaster
GGGAAAAAAAGGGAAAAAAAGGGAAAAAAAGGGAAAAAAAGGGAAAAAAAGGGAAAAAAAGGGAAAAAAAGGGAAAAGGGAAATGAAAAAAGGAAAAGGGATAGGGAAAAAAAAAAAAGAAGGAAAAAAAGCACTAAATCATTACTTCATCTATTTACTGTGAACCCAAAGGAAATATTTCTAATGTATCGTTTACTGAAGTAAAATGAAATAAAAAAGTATATTATGCTTTTGGAAATCAATTTTCAGCTCTTTTCTCAGATGGATTTATCAAAGACATGTGAAGGCGCTTTCAGGGAGTTATAGGACTTTTTGCTTTTATAAGATTAAAAGTCAGTTTTCTGTTTGTTTGCAGTTGATTTAATGTAGTATTTAGGATTTTTGATGTACAATTGTAACTCTGGTGAAAGCAAGGCCATTTAAATAATCTAAATATGACTAATATGTTTCTTCAGTCTTAGCTGATTTTTTACCATTCAAAAGAATTCAAATAAAATGTGAAAAGTGTGCAAAACTATTTTCTCAGTCTTTATGGCACTGGATGTTACCTGTAATTTATGGCAAAAAAAAAAAAAGCTAGACCTACTCCAAACCCTAGTCCAGTGATGACTGGTCAGCATCAGAAGTTTCCACTGAAAGAACCATACAGTAAACCCCAGAACAAGCAGCTCTCTCCTGATCTCTAAGGTTGGCTGAGTGCTCAGATCTTCTCCTTCTTGTTTGTTTACAATATTCACAGTTAGATCTGTGAACAGTGTCTTTGCCTGCACCTAAGACCTTTTGACATTCTACTCAGCTTCCAGAAGGAGTAATGCTGCCTGGCAATTATGCCTACACTGCAGGTGTATATAGAGTTTAAAGGGGCAGGTAGTGAACTGAACAACCTTCCCATCTCACGATGTCCCCTTGTTTTTGAGTGAAAAAAAAAAAAAGGCATCTAAATAGGAGCTGGAAATTTTACTCCAAAAATGTACTAATATGATAGAAAGGTAATATGTAATATTGTTTCAGGTGAAAGTATTCTGAAAGAATGGTAAAATCATTAAGATTTCAGTGCATGTCCTTTTTTGCCTAGCAGAAGAATCCAGATACTTCAAGCTCCTAAAGAAAAGAGACAGTAAAAGGTGACCGACAAAAGCTCAAGAAAGGGTTGGTGGCAGGTCTCTGGGAATGATTACCTCTTTGAAATCTAGGCAGCAGGGGATGCAAGGTGTCAAAGGCTGCACAATCACTTCTGCTGAGCATCTAATCACCAATGGCTCTGATCAGTGGAGAACAGGAGGTGAGGAACCAGGAGAGGTCACTAAGCAGGAGCTACAAAGCCTTTTCCCATGAATCATGCTGCTTCACACAGAAAGAACAAATGTATATATATATATATGTATGTATGTATGTATGTATATAAATACAGCCTACAGAAGCTGCTGGTAAAGGAGATGGGGAAAACAAAGAATTAGTAAAACATCTAGGAGGGAGGGTAAAGAAATAAACTACAATGAAGAAGATACAAAAACTTCTCCCTAGTCTCTGCGATCTTAGTGGCTCTAGGGAACAGCTTCTTGCAGAAGTTGTTTCCCCCCCATGCCGAAGAGTTACCAGGATATGCAGGAGGGGATACTTCATGGTTCACCATCTGGCCCTGAAAAGGAAGAAAACAGCAGAGAAAATCAGTCAATTACAAAATAAGCAAAAGCTTTTTCAAAGAATTTGAGAAAGCACATGGGAGTCACCTCACTAAAACACAGGGTCTGTGGTTACACAGGGGCAGGTGTGTTTTCACCCAGGTGAGGAGCCTCTGGAGTGATGGAGAGTGCTGCAGAAAGACTCACTGCTGTCAGCTGCTTGGTACTTCCCAAGACATACTGGTGAAGAGGGAAGGTGTCCCATGCTTCAGCAACCCCCACAGAAATCCATCCAACCTCATGCCTTGGCTCAAGTTTCTTTCACTGGTTTTTATGGACCTATGTCAGTCTGCACACAGAAGGTACAGAAACACACTTTCCATCCTGTCTACACAGCTACCTCAAACTATCAAACAAGCATCTTTATCCAGCAGGAATGACGGTGCTGTTTGGTCCATCAGTGCACCAGGAACAGATTTCATAGATAGAAGATGTGATGTTCTCATACAGTGAAGATAAGACAAAGAGGGCTGAGGCTCTGCAAGGACATAGCCAGCAGCATATGTTTCAGGGTGTGCCCACAGTGGGATGAACACAGCTCTTCAGAAGAGAGGCTGCAGGTCCTTTCCCTGCCCTGCCCTGTAGTGAAAGCTACAATCAAAGGATGTTTTGCTTTTCTTCATGAGGAATCAACATAAGGCAGCACTGATTTAAAACACATGCATAAAGAGAACTGTTTTTTGTTTTATTTTGTTTTCCCAGTAGATCGATGTATTTGTGGCCGGGGGGATTTGGGAAAATGTGCATGAGTACATGCACTCCAGTCATGTATGGACTGCAAATTACATTCCCAGATTTAAAATGGAAAAATATAGCACACGACTCCATTTAATGATGGCCACTGGTTTTGTTCTGTATTCTTATATAATCCCAGATAAATGCAAGGAGACTTCACTTGTATTGTTAAAGGCTACGTTTATCATGAAATGTGGCATATTCAAAAGCAAACTCCCTTACCACAAGATGGAAACTTACGTCTGAATTGCTTTTACCTTACCAAGTTTCAGCAAATGCATTGATGTGTCAAGGTACCTAGTGGCTAATTGGATGTTTATCAGCATAGTGTTTAGTCAGTACCGTTGGTTTTGCCCAGTTACAAGTTGCACATTTGTTTCACTGCTTTTTCACTGCTTGTATGACTGCTAAAACTGTATATTCAGGATAATGAGGTTTCTAGTGGTTTTGAAATGTTATTTAAATGCTGATTTCAGAAGTACTGTTCATAACCTCTGTTAGGTCTGCAAAGAAAGCACAATTTCCATAAGGTTTTTATCAGAGTAAATCTGTAGAGCTTTGTTGAAGCATTGCATTCAGAACAAAAATGTACCACTCATTTGACCAGATACCCACAAACCACTGACCTATCTAAAAAGTAACCCACAGAGCAATAAACTGACAGGCACAGAAAAACAGTCTCAGTGAAATGCAAACCCTAAGTCTCTTTAAGGTTCTTTATATTCTTTTTCTCTCCATCCCCAACAATGTCCAGGGAGTCTGAAGGAAATTTTCAACATCCATTTTGGTTTCAACCCAACTCAAAAGTGTTCCTGCAAATGCAGTTTGCTCTTCAGCAAAGCTGTTCCCGCCTGGGTGGGAGAGGAAGGTTGAACCTCGGCTTTTCTTTTTATAAAAGCCTGTTTCTCTTCTTGAGGTAGTCTTGAAAAACACCACTAACAAGAATGGATAGGCATATCTGACAGAAATATTTTTCCTTTACTTTTTCTAAGAGTAGTCCATGGACACTACACCCATCAACCACAGCTGAGTTTTGAATTTCTGCAATGAAAAGCCACTTACATTTCACCTTTCAGGAAGGTAATAAATCAATTTGCCCTGGCACTGGGCACCACTGAAAAGACCCTGTATCCATCCCCTTCACACCCTCCCTTCAGGTATTTGTACACATTGATGAGATCTCCCTCAGATCATAAAAGACAAGATAACCTACCTTGGGGTAGTGTTGTCCAGATTCTACTGTTTAGCCTGCCAAAGAAAAAGGGGAAGCTTAATCACAATTTTTAGGTACCAAGATAGGCAACACAACATTATTAAAGTGCTTGTCAATTCATCAGACAAAAGCCTAGTAAGTCTAAAGGACTCAATTTGAAAGGGAATAGGAGAGAAATGAAGTGCAGTGCAATTATTTGTTTAAAATGGCAGCAATTAGCTACTGGAAAATCTACCAAGTGTTCTGGTTGACTTTCTGTAGCTGGCGATTAAATCAAGATTGGATTTTTCATCTTCTTTGAAGTCCTGTTCCAGTTCATATAAAAAGTCCTAGGGCCTGTGCCATGCAGTAAGTCAGACAAACGGATCACAACGGTCCCTTCTGGCTCTATCAACTATTCTTTTATATGAGATGACATTCACTGCTGCGATGATTAGTCAATTAACATTTGCAAAATACCAGAAAATTCCTAACATTCAGCAGTGCTGAATGCCCTGAGTTAGTCTTTGCCTCAAGCTCAGAACAAAACTCCCAACATAAAATCACTCCCGTACCTGTCTCCAAAACAAGTCAAAAACAAGACAAAGCAGAATTTGGTAGCTTTAAATGACAGGGCTTTTTTTTATCCAGCCTATTTCACTTTTCTGCTAGTAAGCAGCAGTACACATATGCCAAAACACGGGTTGCTAAAACCTCTCTACTGCTGCACATCAAGAGTAGCCGCTAGGTTTCATTATAAGAAACTGAAGCAGCTCCAAAGGAAAACTGTTAGGGGGTTCTTTATCTTAGCAAACTGCTCAGAGTTATGAGGTTTGCATTTACTCTGGAGAGGATTCCTTTAAAAAAAATCTTTGAATATAACTGGGAACTGGAACAATTTGATCAGTGGAGGTCAAGATGTGTTTAGCTTCCAGAGACCATCTGCCAGATGTACCATACAATAACAACTTTTCTGAAATAGCCTTTAGAATAGGCTTCTGGAGGAAACATCCCCTTGAAAGCAAAGTGTTCTGATGCCACTTACCAACGTGTGCCACAAAAGGACAGGGAGGCATTAGAAAAGAAAATACAGCATATGTTAATTGTCTGCAGTTCAATCACACTTCTGTTCAGTTAGTAAATGAATAATTTTGTGTATTGCTAGGCACAAGGGTATGTCTCTTTGTATACAGTCCTTGAACTGAAACAATAAAGAAAGCACTGTGTTCCTCATCATTTTATTTCAGTCCTTGTAAGAGTAAAAATAAGCTTCAGGAAGGTTCAAGTCTTATTTTCAGACTTTGCTGCTATCAAGAGATTGAGGATTTGGAAGAATTGTCCTAAGGATGTTGCATTCATAGCACCTTTGTGCTATTTACCAGTCAGGAGAGGGTGAATGTCCAGCCCAGGTCCAGAACCATAGAACTGGAGGGAGGTTTGGATAGCCCATGCCTGAAGATGGATACCTACTCATCAAGAATGTACCACTTCCTAAGCTAACTGCTAAATAAGCAGCTTCAGAGAGCACAGTATATATATTAACATGCATGCAGTATAAATAATGTTCCCAAAGCCATGGGCAATCCCATGGATAAAGCCTGTGTCTTTTTCACGTCAGAAAATCTCTCTAGGTTGATAGAAGCAGGTGGAATGCAAACAACTCTACTGCTTGCAGTGCATCTCTGCTTACACTCACACCTGATGTTGCTATGCTTCCTTGGCTTCTCAGAACTGTGGCCTCTGGAGGCATCACAAGATAAGGATACAATGTAAATCCATGACCATACCTCTTTTTTGTTTCACTTAGTGGATATCACCAACCACTAGGGGTAGTGGCAGCAGTATAAACAACTTCCAAAGACAGCTCCCACCTCACTTAAAAATGGTTCTCTTTTCCTCCTGGTATCCTGGTTTAGAAACTCTTCACTTACATCGCTTCCAGTTACACATCCTGGGGATACAGGACTGCAGTAAGCTCATTACTCACCCTAGCCAGTTTCCATAGCTCCTGTTCTTCACTGCTGCAGTGAAAGTCCAGATCTAGACTGAAGCTTCTGGAAGATTACATAGTTCCTTAAACACACCAAGACAACAAGTGCAGTGCTTCAGAAGAACAAGCTCATCCCCACCTTAGCCTAGGCTGGAACAAAGTCCATTCAATGACAAGTATCATTTTAGTACTTTTGCTGCAGATGACAGCCATAAAAAATCATACAACAGGGTGAGAAAATAACCTGAAATTAAAATGTAAACAGTATTTGTTTATAAGCTGAGCAAATAGCAGTATCACTCATCATGTCCCCAAAACTCTGCTAATCAGCAAACAGCTATACCCAAGTCCTTTCTCCTCTTGCACGCTATGGGCTCCTCTCTCCCTTTCTCTTGGCATCCACTGTTTTACCTGCTCCATCAGACCTGCTGGAAAGCACATCATTGACAAATACAGGGCAACTGGTCACCAGGCAGGAGAGCATCCTGGTGGCCCAGAAGTCACCTCCTCTGATGGTAGGCTGCCAACTGATGGAACTGGGGCTGCTTTCCCAGGGAAAGAAAACACTTGGTGGTAGAGGAAGGCAAGGTGACAGCAGTCTTTGAGTTCCTAAAGGCTGCCGAGAGAAAGGGAACAACCTATTATCTACGTACACAGGAGATGAGATAAGAGGAAACTGATTTAAATTGTGCAAAGGAAATAGCTAGGTATCTGGAAAACTTTAGAAGGCAGATTTTAGAACAAACATCCCTAAGGTACATCCCATCTAGCTACGGTACGTTTCAGCAATGACAGCTCTCAGAAAGCATAATGTACAACAAACATACATACATACACAAATAGATAGGTATATATGCATATGCACAAAAAGCATCAACTGATGTCTGAAAAAGGCATTGAACTCAAAGTCTCAATTGCAGCATTATCTTTGCGAGGACCAAAGGTCAAATTTACAAGATGCAAAGGGTATGCTGTACTCAATTGATTTTCAGGATGAATTGTACGCCAAACTCTTTTCACTTTCAAAATTTCATACCCTTTCCCCTCTCAATGCCCTTTTAACCTCTACTACGTTTTTTCTGTGAATGCTGAAAATGTGCAGACACTACCTAAAATAAACCGAGGTGCACACACTCTCACTTGATATAGGCAAATGAGGGTGCCCAATCCATTTGCAGAAAGCCTGTCACACAAGGGAACAGTCATGTCAAATCGGGACCTTGCTCCATCTCTGTGTGGAGTGCTGGCTCCCATCCAGTTCAGACAGAGTAGCTGAAAGTCATTTCTCTCTGACGCTGCTTAAAAGCCTAAATGCAATGAAATACTAGTCTAAGTCCATTTCCCAGTGAGTAGAAGTGTCAAAAAGCCACCATCAGAGTAGGATGTAATTGGCAGCCCCAGCAGGGAGGCAAGGAAATAGAGAGGCCGGGAGACGCAGTACTCTGCCTCCTGTGGTACTTGTTATGAAACTTTCTGCAGTAGTGGCTCCAACTTCTGGAGCACTGAATCTCATTTGCTTCCCACCCACATTGAGCCCCTCACACCTCAGGACAGCTAACCAGACATTTCACTGAGAAGTTCTGCCTCTTTTGCTCCTCCTTTTTACCACCAGTGAAGCATTGCTGCTGGATGAAAAGTCACACTGCGAAGGTGTATTCTGGGATGATTATATGCAACTTCAAATGCTTGACCCCATGCCAGACTCACGGCTGTTCTGGTCTCAAGCCTGCCATGGCTGCATTTCAATATATTTATCCTTTTCGCTATATACCAAAGTATGCATTTCAATAGAACACAGGTTTTTAAGGTCAAACATCATCTATTCTGCAGCTGAAGCCTCACCTCATAGAATCATAGAATCGTTTGAGTTGGAGGGGACCTTTAAAGGTCTTCTAGTCCAACTCCCCTGCAATGAACAGGATCACCTACAGCTAGATCATGTTGCTCAGAGCCCCATCCAGCCTGAACTTGAACGTCTTCAGGGATGGGGTATCCACCACATCTCTGAGAAACCTGTTCCAGTGCCTCACAACCCACATTGTAAAAAATGTTTTCCTTATATCCAGTTTAAATCTTCCCTCCTTTAGTTTGAAACCATGTCCCCTTGTCCTATCACAAAAGACCCGATTAAAGTCTGTCCTCTTCTTTCTCATTACCCCTCTTTAGAAACTGAAGGGCCACCACCAGGTCTCTCCGGAGCCTTTTCTTCTCCAGGCTGAATAGCCCCCCTCTCTCAACATCCATGCCACTCACTCCCTACCACAGTGAAACCAACACAGAATCAGTCTCAAAGCCCTAGAAGACTGGCAGTATAGCACATCTATAAAATCAGACTGTTTGGCTCAGTAAGGTTCATTCAGGATTCCTGTGTGAACAAAAGCCAACACTGAAGAACTCATGTCAAGCTAGCCCCAAAGACCTAAGTAACTAGTCCCATAGTCAAGTTGCCATCCTAGGAAATTCAGGTTTAGATAACTCCTATACCACACACTTTCTGGGAAAATGAACAAGACTCAGTGACTACAGAAAAGTAAGCATCTTTGTTTTCTCCTTTTCTTTCCAGGCTTCACTTGCAGGATACCTGCAATCCAGGCACTTGAGAGGGCAAACCTTTCTAAAAGATATTTTACTCAAAAACTACTGCAATGAGGGAGGATGATTAGGTGCCACCAGCAGCTAGATAAAACACTACTTTATTTCCAGTGGTTATCTACAGCTCTCTGTGAATGTACACTGCCCTGTAAAACACGTATCTGTGCTAAAACAAGTAGTGCATATTTCCCTCCAAGAGCTTACAGGAAGGAAGAGTTTGTATTATAGCATCCATCATTAGAAGGTTTCTGGAGTCTTCCCAGATGTAGTAACAAAAAGTCACAAAAGGTTCATTTTCCTCAACAATTATCCCCCCAAGGCATTCAGAAATAATCTTCTGCTGACCTGGTGTTTGAGATCTTTTCCTCATCCCCCTTTCCTTTTCCTTCTCTTTCCCTGTCTTCTATTTATTTTTCCTCATTTATTTTATATTTTTGTCCTCTTTTTCACCTCCTGCTCCATGCTTCATTGTGATCTGTGGGGAAATTAAGTCAAAGCAGCAAATTTTGTTTCAAATTGAACACAAGAAGATTGGTCACTCTCATCTCTAAAAATGAGTTGGAAACCTTTAGTCTTGCTGCCAAAACCACCCCGTACATGAAAAGAACAATAACACATAACAGTAGCAGGAGTTCAAGAGAGAGCAAACAACTGAGGTTCACTGACAGAATGTGCTCTCACACCACCCAGAGCTGAGAGAGGACAACACTTGTGGTATAAACAAAGGCTCTTGCAGCAGTGTTTGCCCAAACACAAAACTGAACTTTCTGCACCAACACAACCCTTTAAACAACTTTTCTGCGTACAAAGAGATGCACTGCATTCACAAGGCTGTCCCTGGCAAGTGAAAGAGTGGCAAATCCATCCCAGGAACATGCCATAGGAGGTTCACCCAGGAAAGGTCTGGGTGGCCATTTTATACACTTTCCTCATTGAAGAAAACGCCGAACTTTCCACCAGAGAGAAGAAACAGGGGCGGGTCATTTCATCAACGAGGACCAGACCAAAAGCAAGAAGGTGCCTGGACAGAAAAAGTCCACAGAAATTGTTCCTGGGTAGCCCATCAGCAGAACTGCATCCTCAAAATCTGTTCAGACAATCTCAAACTTGTTTGCAAGAAAGAGCCTTCATACAAATAATGAAGAAACTACACACAAGTCAAACGCTTTCTTTCTGTAAGTTCAGTTTTATTCCAAACATACATTACAACATCCACACTAAGCACCATACATTAATTTCGGCACAATAAGGGAGATATAACACAGGCTGCCTCCAATTTCCTGTCTGATTCCACCTCACTATTCATACTACACTATCAGGAAACAATCTCCATTTTTGCTATGGAGAGGACCTCCTGTTTTCGACTTTCTTGTCATTCCTGTAGACAGGACGGCTTTGCACAAGAGCAGTGACTGGAGAAATGCAATACAATGACTGCTTCCAAAAATGTGATTACTGTGTTTACACCCCTGGCTTTAAAGTCCCACAGCAACTGGATAAAATAATAAAAAAGTAACAATGACATTACCATGCTGAAAGCTTCCACATAATCCTATTTATGCAGAAAGGCTTTTCTTACAGCACTTTGCAAAGTTCCTTCCCAGTTATTAATATTTTAATAAAATACCTTTATTATCATGTAGTGCATTGGGAACCAGACACAGAATTTCTCTAACCGTAGGTTATCACAGCGCAGTAAGCACACCAGCAAGAATCTTTGCAGCTCTTTTCTATTTCTTTCCCTTTCAAACTCTTTGGTTAGCTTCAAGTCATGCCCTTCCTTTGATTAACCCTCCCCATTTTACTGATTACATTTTTTTCAGCCCAGCCAGAGCCAGAGCCTGCTTTCCTTTGCCCCTCAGTGACAGCACTTCCATCAAGAATACTTTGGGAGATGAGCGCTTTCTTTGGCAGCAACCAGACAAAGCACAATGCCTCTTAGGCAGAGCCCTGCCTCGAAAAGAAATAAATAAATAAGGGAACTCGCCTCGTATTTTATCCAGCATCTTCTGAGGCTCATCAGAGGAAATTAAAAAAGAAATTGGCTTCTTGAGAGGAGAGATCAGACACCTTAAGGAACAGCTGCAATTTGTGTTTCTGAGAAATGAAAATTGAAAAGCAGGCTAAAATGGATATTGGGTGATTTATAAACTGCCTTTCTCCATTCTTTTTGAGTGTCAGCACCTTTGGTAGACCGTCAATAGCACCATTTTTAACATCTGATGTTCCAAAAAGAAAAAAATTAAGCCAGAAGCTCTCTGTCCCACTCCCTCCCCACCTCGCATCAGGGTGTTTAAAGGACCCCTCAGTCTGCCTGCACTGCAAGAGGCATGGTTCCTATGGGTGCCTCTGCACAGCTGTAGCTCTGACAGTGCCAGCTATGGTGCCTCCTCTCTGGAGGTTCTTAGCCCTGCCTGTGGCAGGGGGGTTGGAACTTGATGATCCCAACCCAAGCCATTCTATGATTCTATGATACAGTAGCTATTAGCACTGCTTGTGTCCGACACCCAAGAGCAGGCTGTCCGTAAACTTGCACAAATGCACCAGGCTTGCTCCCAAGCAAAAGTATTGAACGTTACTCCTTGACATTTTGTTGTTTTAGTAATCTGAGCCCTTGGAAACCATATCAAGATCTATAAAGCCATCCAGCTCTTAATCGTAGCAGATATGAATCACTGTGTCAGTTAATGCGAGGCGCATAAATCTCTGGCAATGTGGATTTATGACACTGGGACGTAATTCACCAGTATCAGCTCTTAAATTTGATTAGAAACACGGGATTTGAGGGAATGAACTTAGATAGCTAGCTGCGGCTGGAGTGATGACCTTAACAAAAAAGTCGGGGACTGAAGCTGCCGAGCTGTCAGCGTGCTTAAGTAACAGCCTCACGTTCACCCTGCCCACATTAATTGCTGCTTTAATCTGCGCTGCCGACACACATGCAGTCGCGCACGCTAATGGCGAGGACAGCAGATGAGGTCCTACCAAGCTTCATTGTACCCTGCACACTTAACTATCTTCATCACTGGAAGCCATCGTTTTATTTAATGCTTTAAATAGGGCAGAAATGCCATAATTACATTTAAATATTAAAGACATTTATAAGCAAACAGAAATTGTTTGAAGAAGAACACAGAGCACTGCGGTGGGGATTTGGCTGCCTGGTGTAGGTGGGAGATTTTTCATCTCATCTCCTGCCTCTGCAACCAAAGCAGGGGCAAACTCCCTGATAAAAAGTTTTTTGATTCATTCTGCTTAGCCTGGTGACACTCACATGCTGGGTCAAGTGCACTGTAGCTGACTGTAATTACAGACATTAATGAAAATTTCAAAGGGATTCAAAAATGACTGTGTATGTCTACACTGGCCAAAAACTCATTTTGTTCTCATATAAACAAGCCAAATCATACAAAAAATAATTCAACTACTTGGGTCAAAAATGAACAGATAACATTTGATTCATTTTATTAATTATATCTCTACCAGGCTGCCCATCTCATTTGACAGATGAGCCTATGGGTACGAAGAGAGCCACGCTCACAAGCCAGTGTCACCACGCTTCCTTTTACAAAGCTCAGTCTGCAGAACTGTATTGCAGTCTTGCAAGTGGGACAGTAGGTCCCAGCCTCAGAAACAACATCCCATCTGGATGGATCCCATCTTCCTCTGTTATAATCTTTTTTCAGCCGGTGGAATTTGTCTGTGGGAGACCTGCAGTGAATTAAAGCACGGGTGTCCTCGCCTTCCTACTGATGTGCTCCTGCCCATGCCTTCAGCCTGGTCACTGACCTCTCTCGCTTGAGTCTCCATTCCAGATGCTCCTTTTAGGGAGAAAACAGGCAAACCTGACACAGGCAGACCATAAAATAACAGCCCTCAGGCCCTCACTCTGAAGGACAGCTGTGTTGTGCAGCATTTGGGATGATGAACTGGGTCCTTCCATTGCCAGTCCACAATCAAGAACATCCCTGGCCACCCCTTCACAAACGTGTATCAGAGAGTGAGCCTTCCCCCACCCTCCCACTCCTCCAAATACTCCAGAAATTGAACTGTTTTCATGGAGAAAGTCCCCAGAGCCTCAGGTTGGGCTCAGTGGTGCACAACATCAGCAATGCCCAGTGGATGCCGGGATGGAACAGGTAGCCAGGACTTCGGGGCAGGCACAGAGCATCTGGTCTGGGTACCCACATCCCCTGAGCAGTCTAGGGAAGTGTGACAATATGGGAAACCCTTCTAGCTTAGACAGAAGATATATTTTCCTATAGTAGATAGTACAGACTGCAGTTCACCCTAATAGCTACCCATCTGTAAGTCAAATGGTCACAGAGCCAAACTTTGACTGTTACTCTCTTCCCACTTGCTGTAGTTTTCATGAGGTGCTCATATATATCCATGTCACTTTCAGTCATTTTGGAGCAGGAAGCAGAGCAAGCTGACTTTTGCTTTTGGCACAATATGCAGGCAATATATGATGCATCCTTTGTTTCCACAGAAAAATGCCACCTCCCAAAAAGAATGCAGATAACCAGCAGAAAAGTGCACTTTTCTGCCTATATATCTGCATCTAAGCTAGGGCTATATGCCTGTATGAAAGCATTATTAAAATAGCACATCCAACCAACATTATTTTACCGTCAGCAACTCCAAATGTAGGTCTGAGCCACTGGGAGAAAAAACATCTCCCTAACTATACACTGAAGAGTTGATACTGTAAAAACCTTCTTAAAGAAGGGAAACTGAGGCAGAGAACAACTGAAAGACTTCCACAAGGTGAGCTGACAGATTTATGCAAAACTTGACACCGCCTGCATTTTAGTCCATGGCACAGATGCCACGGAGGTAGCAATTTAAGAAGCTATGAGCCCCATCTGTTCATTATTGTCTCAACTGGAGATCGCCATCCCTGAAGCTCAGCCACATTAATTGATTATATGAGTGCTCCTGGTTTGCCCTAATACAAAGGCAGTCAATTTAATTTAAATCCTTGTTGGAGGAGATTTCAGTGTTCTGGCTGGCTTTATGCTGAAGCACAAACAGCACTCACAGTGGTTTCATAACCCACTCCCGCTACATTTGACAGAGTGCATCTGTCCACCTCCTACCTCTCTGGCAATTTTTAAATCAAAACTAATAAAACAGGAAAGGAGCAAAAAGGAGACTTTTCTTCTGGTGCTTACCACAGCTTCAAGCTTAACAAAATTCAGGCTAGCAGAAACTCCCAAATGTAATAGCATTTCTTCATTCTATCTTTTTTTTCGTTTTAATTCTCTCTAATTTGCTTTCCAGCATAGTATATTTTCACTTTCTTTCTATATTTTAATCTGGTTAGAGCAAACAGAGCACAGTTTCTATTTTTATTATAACCACTAGCACTGAGCAGCATACTCAGGGTCACAGAAACTATGGGGGGGGGGGGGGGGGGGTGCTTTTAAAAAGTCTCCCTTAAAAAATTTCCCTAAATGCTTCATCCCCTATTTCTGACATATTAAATAATCAAAACTTTCCTGTGATATGAGAAGCTGCTAAATTTTACTCTCTTCCTATTTATACATTTTCATTAGCGGCTGAATCTTGATTTCATTCTGCCTGATGAAGACCAGCTGCCACCACAAGTAAACTGAGTGCCCAGGCAGCAGCAGCCACAGGTAAAAGCACAGTGAACGTAAAGGGATGGCAACATCTACTGCTTTCCTATAAGCTGCATGAGAAATAAATTCACCTGCACCCTTCTGGTGTAAAAATAGCTGCCCCGCCAGCAAGTTTTGCTCCCAGTAGAAAACCCACACCCATCAAACCGTTCACTTACCCTTGAAAAACTGTTTCCCTCTTCTGTCCACAAAAACGAGATTCCTTTTTGCATGTTGGCCCTGTTTAAGAAAGCAAGAGTACTTCTGCAGTTAAAAAGCAGCATCAATTTTTAGCTCTTTACTCTAGCAGTTACAGTGCTGCTATGCTAGCAGTCCTGCTTTGTTTACAGTGGGGATATTTTTCTTTTCTCCTTGGGAAAGTCAGAAAAACAGTAGAATCTTCATCTCCCAAACAAAAAGCCACAAGCATGTAAATGTAAGATGCTTAACTCAACTGCAGTGACATTACCAAGAACTGCAACAGTAAATAAAGCAAGCAATGTTCACAGACAACTGAACAAGGCAGTATGAAGGTACCCAAATTACTGCAAACAGCCCATTTCTCTTTCCCTTCCACCTTCTACCTTATCACTTGACCATAATGGCACTTTTGCTGTTCATCACTCTCTTTCCCCATCAATTTTCATTGCCCTCCACAGCTTCTTTATCACTTTTGTTGTCAAGCCTACAACTACCTTTAGATCAGATGTTTGCTATAAATCCCAGCAATAGACATCTAACCCATGAAGAATATAAATAAATTGGCCGCTTTTAAGAGGCTCCAGGCAATAATGTATTTCATATCCACACACACAGCTAATATCTTCATATCTCTACTAGAAAACTGACATTGCACGAATGCCCTTACTCTGACTGTTTGTCCATCCCCTCTGCACTATGTCCAGGAGCGGTCACATTCTAACACAGTAAATAAGAACTGGAGCACTGCGTGTGGTATGCGGTGGGCACCAGTAAGGAAACATTTTCAGCCATTCCTTTTTCACACATCCTGTAAGCTGTTCTACTACAGACTGCCACTAAAAAAAAAAAAAAGAGTTGATTTTAACTCTAAGCTTTGCTAAAAGGCACCGAGTGCCTTTAATGCTCATGAGCAAAACTATTATCCAGTATATTAAAAGTTGGAGTTCTAGCTCCCAGAACAAGAAACACTAAAACCGCTGCCTCTTTTTTCTTGCTTTTTCTTTTCTTCTGTTTTCACACTTGTATAAGAGCATTGACTTTATTGGAATGTGAGGTTTACTCCAATACAAACAATAGAGAAAAATCAATCTCTTTCTGCAGATAAGTCTATATTTCAAGCCAAAACGTGTGAGCAGGATGCACCCTTTCACTACATTGCTGCAGCACAGAGCCAAGTGGGTGCCTCATCCCCAACCCTGCTTAAGCTATTTGGACTGAAAAAAATAAAATCTGAGTCCACACCACGTGGAAAACAATACTGGGGACAAGCAAGCCTGGCCTTAAGAGAGACCACTCGATCCATGCTTACCTGACATACCCAGGAAATTTTAACTTTCTGGATGTTAAACAGATGTTTTGGGGTGAAAACCTGGATTTCATTAGTGGACCCACAAGCACAGCACTGCCATTTTCACCAGCAGCAGGACAAAATGCCAGTCCCAATAGCCTGGACCACATGGTCACAAACTGGAAGTGCAGTCTCAGTTCAGTTTAGAAGATAAATTGCCAGCTGCAGACAAACCTGGCAAAAGATGCCCAAGTATTACTGACATTCTCAGAGGCCAAATACAAAGATTTATATATAAGTTTCAACCTCAATTTTCTTTTTTTGATTAACGAGCAGAAAAAACAGAGGTTCTCCCATAATGTGGAACAGCACAGTCCTCCAGACCCACCAGCTGAAGGATGAGGTAAAGGCACACCTTCCTGGAGGTCTCTCTCCCTTTTCTTCTCATTCACTCTGACCAAAGTGAAAGCAGAGAGACCCTTCTGCAACACCCCATGCTCAGTACAGATAGATGCTGGATTCCAGGCTAACTTTCTGGGTAGGAGACAAGGCTGGCAAATGCCTGACTGCTAGAAAGAGGCAAAAGCCTCTGTTTTCTACTCCCAAATCAGGTGTATGCTGTTGCCTGCTTTAATACCCATTTGCTTTAACAGAGGCAACACCATCACCAGCTATGAAGAGTGATGTCTTGGGTATTGGATTGCGGCATTACCAAAGGAATGAGGATGATAAAGGGGAAAGAATCCCTGCATTTACACATAAATGTCTTCAAAATCAGCAGGGCCTGCAGAAGCAATGCATGGGACTGGAAGTAGGTTGTTATTTGGGGTGCTAACTGGAAGAAACATGATGCTTTTAAATGCTGAATGTGGTATTTTCTGGAAAGGATTCTGGAGACAGGCTAGGCAGGACTAGGAAAGGGACAGCTTACAAGTGGCTTGGGCTCCAGAGTGGAAAATGGGAAGCATCTCAACAAACCAAGGGCTTTTTTATTCCAGGGAAGGGCTGAAGCTTGAGGCCTGATAGACCAGGTCTGCAAGAGTGTCCTCTGCTCCCATGCACCCTCCCCTATAGCCTCATGGAAGGGACCCCAACCTTCCATGGGAGGGAGATGTGCCTGAACTTTGGTTTCGTCTACCTCCCATTTCCCCATTCACCTCTTTCTCTCACCTGCCAAAGCAGGATGTCCACAAGACAGAGGAGACAACTTTATACTGACAGGCACGTGCCTGACTTCTCCTACTCCTGTTACACACACACCACCAAGAGGCATTTTCTACCATATTTTCTACATATCATCACTCACAGCTCTGTGCCCTTCCTCTGATCCTCCCCTCAGCTTTCAGGGCACTGCCTCTGCTGACAGAAGGATCTCCCCTTCTGAAGGCAGTCAGGGCTGAACTTCATTTTGGCCCTCCAGGAATATAAAATAATGACTTGTTTTACCTTTGTGAATGGGAGCTTTCCAGAAGGTGTGCTCCTGACAGCTCCCGGAGCAACGATGCTCTAGTGGCAGGCTTCCTTACCGAACCTGCGTCCCTCCTGATGCCCACCTGCGACCCTCAGCATCACCAGGAGATGTGCACAGCCATTTCAGGGACAGTAGGCTCCAGGCTTTTAGTCTACATAAGATAGATAACTTTGTATTCAGTGCTGTCCTCTGTTCTGACCACACGATTTGATAAAGCAAAACAATGAACAGAGTATCTGATAGATGAAAATCTTCCAGGAGCACAGAGGTGCTCTGGAACAGCAGCTTTGTGATGTCTAGCTGCAGGGGTATCAGAGTGCTAGCTGGAGGCAGTAGCCTGCTGAAGACCACCTGGCATTAGACCCCAGGCTAAAGACCTTGACATGGCTGTCAGTGGCATGCAGGATTTGGAGGTTCTACCCCCCCTTCACTGTTCCACTCTCTCTTCCCGGTGTTACTCGAGAAGTACATATACAAATGTATGTAGCTCATTTACTTTTATTCTGGAGTTGAGAACTGTACTTTTCTGCCTCAGACATCAATGCAGCCGCTGTGAAGTTGCTGGGTGAAAAGCGCTGCTGAAGTAATAAACTGCCCTTGCCAGATTCGCAGGCTCTCTAGGAACTCTTATCTACAACCTCCCAGCCTAATTTTGCCTTTTGATATACACAATTGATTTCTGAACTGTCTGACTAGAAACAACCTACAGGGGAGCAGGCTCTCACAAAGCGCTTCCCATCCCCGCCTCTGCTGAAACCAAAGGTGCGGGGCTGAAGCAGCCACAAGCACTCAGCTCTGCCAGAGGGCCTGGCCCCAGTGCCCCAGCTCCAGGGTGCCTGGACAGGTTGAATCCTTTCCTCAGCACCTATGCCACTCCCTTCAAGATGAGCCGTGGCTTCCACTGCTTCCGGCACCGGGAGCTTTGCAGTACGGGGCAGCGGGGCTGACGCCTGCCTTCCCTTGCAGGCCCAGCACACACAGCAGGGCGTGAGCGCTGGCTGCATCCCACTATTCCTGGGTCATAGCGGCAGTGTAGAGCCCCGTACAGAGGCTGCCAAGCCGTCCATAGAGGAAGCTGAGGCTAAGTATCCTCTCAATTTGCTCAGAGACGAAAAGCAGCGGGGAAAGGGGGAAAGGCGACTTGGGAGAAGCTGCCGAGAGCGGGAAGAAGGAGCGGGCAGCGTACGCCGGGGTTGCACTGTCACCCAGCGGTGGCAGGCCGAACGCCAGCAGCCACCGCGCCCGGGCCGCCACGGCTGCAGGGCAGAACCTGCGCCTGTACAGACATACACCTACACACAACCCCGCCTTACTGCGTACAGTCCTCAGGCATGCTCGTTGCCGATCACAAAAAGGGAAGTCTCCGGGAGGAAAGGATGCGTGCGCTTCCCTCTCTCTGTTGCAGAGGACTCCAGATGTACACCTGCTAAAAGAAATGCTTCCACGCTCGCATACCTGTTTTTCAAGAGGCTGAGAATGCATCTGTCTTTTTTTTTGTGCAAGATAAGAAACGTTTCACTTTTCGTTTCAAAGAGACAGAGTTAAATAGTTCTGCACAACAAGGGCAATGTTTCAATCAGAGCCGCAGTAATAGATGCTCCGTGCTGAATAATCTTATGTAGCAATGACAATACAATCAATTGATGGATGAGTTAAAGCCTTTCAGGACTCACTCAAAATACACTCTGTGTAGTAGTGTGTGTCCATTTTCCAGATAGGCTGCAGTCATCAGTAATACCAGCGATAGAGATAGGAAAGGCTTCTGAAATCATGATATTTTGAATGTATCAAGCTTTTCTTTGCCTTCCTGCTGTGCTTAATCTTTCATAGCCAATTCAGTGCAGCTATTTTCCTTACAGAAGTATGATACTGGGAAACTAGAAAGGATCAAGCAGGAATAAGGGAATTAGATTATACCCATAGCCCATATCCATCTGGAGCTGGCTGTTCTATGAAACCAGAAGAGATCATACAATTTCCTCTCTCATTTTCCCTACTGATCCTAAGACATTCCTTTGTCCCACTTGAAACTCACCCAGGAGTGGAAATGAAATGCCTGTTCTAACATAGAGACCATCTAATTCTGACTAAAAACTCCTTCTAGCGGTACCCTGATACATTTGGCAGGCTTGTAAATCTGGGAATTAGACAATACAAGTTCTGAACCTCATTTATGCCACAACAAATTAAACATCTGAGTTTTACCCACCACTGCCCAGTGTTGCCATCGGCTACATAACTGCCTCTTCCTAATGAGCTGCAGCTCTGCACATCTTGTTATTTATATGGTTTTGTGCTATGGATACAAGGATTAGCAAGGATTTAGGATTTCTATCTCATGTGAGAGGTGAATAACTTACCACTTTACATCTTCCACCAGAGGGAAGGGCAATGAACGTGCCATGCACTGCAGTGCCCTGTGAACTCCCAGCGCCAGAGAGAAGGCTGAAGAACAAGTGGGTTTTACTGCTGGACTCCCGAGATCACTCCCTCTATACCTAGTGCAGAAAGGACTGAGGTGAATCCCAGAGTTTAGAAGGCTACACTGAGAACAGCCTCCACCACTATGTACTGTGGGAGGAGTACAAGCATCCCTGGAGGCAGCAGGAAACTTTTGTCCTGTGTGAGCAGCACCTCTCACACTGGCCCTCCTCAGATGCTGGGGCACAAGCAAGCAAGACTCCCTTTTCTGTTTCCGTTGGCTTAATTCAGCACGAAAGTTAGCTGCAGCACCTCCACAAAAGCTCGGGCTGAGATGTTAACATGAGAGCCAATTTCTCAAGCTAGTTGAAATTTCAGCCACCACCATTCTCCCACATATTTGAACTCCCTTCTCCTCTTTTTTCTTTTTTTTCATTCCTCTCTCAAGCGCCGTGACAAGCCAGCTCTTTGTTTTTAGTACCTCAGTCACTCCCTCACAGCACTTGAACTGCTGAGCCCTCCCACAAAATCAGGATAATGAATAATGTTCATTGTCGGTGTATGTTTCCCCCCCTTGGGCTTGCAGCATGACTGGAGAGGCACAAGCACTGACAGCTGAACAAATCCCACACTGCCGCAGAGGACAAGCACAGCAGCGTGCCCTGGCAGCCTTCTCAAAGGCTGCAGCCTGCTTTTCCACGCTTGGGGGCCTTTCTTTTTCTGGAGGACTCAGCTCCACTTTAGCAGCAAGGCTGCAAGAGAGCCATGAGGTGCAAGGATGCCCAACAGTGTGAAAGGAGATGCTGTCCTCTTTGATCCTCCCCATGTGTCACTCCTCATGCTATCCACATAAACAGTCATTTCCAGATACAGTGACCAAGGCACAGAAAGGGGAAGGCCATACATTTCCAGTCTAGGCTGCCTTTAGCAACGTAAGCAAAATCAACAGCTAGCGAGATCCACGTTAGCTCTGCTGCTTTTGTTTGCTAGGTTTGAACTGGTCTATTTCCTTTTAAAATTAAAGAGCACACAGAGCTATAGGTAATATTACATATAATATAGGATACATTGCTGTCAAAAGTCTATTTTTCTAGCAGGAGTCCTTGCCACTACTGAATCCCCTTTGGCCAGCCTGACTCCAGCACTGGGAATCACATTTACCTGCAGCCTGGGAGCCATCACTCACTTTGCAATCAATATGCTCACAAGAGAGTCTCACAATGGTTGAAACTGTTGCTCAATTAATCGTCAGCTAGTTCCTGCCAAAATGCCTCCCTGGGCTTGGGAGAAAAGAGTACGGCCCTTTAAAGTGCTCTGAGGTCACATTAGCCTCATACAGACTCCATTACCCATGACCTTACCTCTTAGGCTGGAGGTGGATGCACGTAGTGGCTATTTGCCTTGGTCTAGAAGCACCAGGATTGAGACAAACGAGGGTCCTGTCAGGAGATGTGGGGCAGTCAAAGGGCTCCAGAATGATCAGAGGCACTGTAAACGCTGAGCTCACTGGAGCACATAGGAATTCCTTCAGGAGACCATGGTGGAGCTGCCTAGAGGGACCAGAACATCCAAACAAAGGAGGGCACTCAACGCTAGAGTTGGTCGCCTTGCTACCAGAACAATCAGAAAATGCAACCTCACATACACTGGAAACTGGAAAGTGTGTTTCCTTATCCAAATACAAAACCATATGATCTGGGTTTACTGTGTGGTTTTTGCAGGAATCCTTTGCAGAATAAAACCTCCCAAGATAAGCAAGAATCTCCTGGTTGCACAAAAAATAGGAGGGCACTGACTGAAGAGTATCACGAAGTGACTGCCATCATGGATTACTGAGAAAGTTAGGTAGGAAGAGGCTGTGTTATACATTTTGTTTTCTCCATTAACTTGCGTAGTAGGAAAAAGAAGAACTGAACACAGCAAAACATTCTTTGAAGCCATCAGCATTATAAAGTTTTGTTTAAAATGCTTAAAAACAATGACATTTCTCATGGAACATTCACTTTACCATTTTGAATGGTTTTCAGCTTTGAAATGATACTCCCCTTTTAAAAACGAGAAAGCTCAGCACTCAAACTTGGTAACTTTTGATATTTTTACAATAAAATGTGACAGATGAGAAACTTTTGTTGTTGCCAATTTGCTGAGAAATATTTTTGATGGGTCATTCCAAGCAGATTTTTTTTTTTTCCAAAATATTGGCAGTTGAAACAACTTCAATCGTGTGCATTTTTTAAATTACTACTACTTTTTGTAAGGACTACAGATCCTGTGACTTCTTTTTTTGGATGAACAACTTGCCATAAATTCTAGTCATCCGGTTACTCATCATTTTTAATTAATTGCTTTACCACCCCTGACTGTAAAAAAAACACGTTACAAATAAAAATGAAATGTCAACTGATATTGCACATCCTACTTGTATGCCAAGAAATAAAAGAGCTTCGTGCTATAAACTGCACTTTCTTCCAGGTAGGTTCTTGGTAGGTTTGATAAACTACAAAGATAAATTCTCATTTCTTATAAAAGTTATTTCACTGTTGAGCATTTAGAAGGAATACCTGAATACTGTGTTGTCACGCCATTCCAGAATGCCACTTTTGCTCCTTTTCAGATACAAAACTTGCTTTATTATTTCAGATACCCAAGTTTCCATCTTGCTGTACCACCTACAGCAATTCCCACAGGTGAGCTCCAAGGGGGAAAAAAAAAAAGGATAGAATATAAAATGGGGTGGAGGTGGTATAGAATAAATTAAATTCAGTATAAAAACATAAAATGCAAAGAGGTTCTAATTATTACTCAATTTTTGTAAGTGAATAAAATTCTCTACATTCTTTTAAATATAAGTGCTACTTTACTCAGTGTGTTATTTTAGTGCTATTTCTAGCGTGGCCCACCAATATGAGCTCAGGAATCACCAGACGGATCCATTTAAATATAGTACCTTCTAGCTAACAGCGACAGGCACCAGGTATCTATTATTAAACTGCAAGAAGATGGCAACTGAAGAAACAGCAAATCCTTGATTTAGCTTCTGCTGCAGGGGAGAAGGCTTCAGTGAAGAGCCACACTGCTTCAGGGTGGGACGTGCAGAGCTTCAGATCCCTGTGTCCTACCCTTCCAAGCAGAAAGAAGGATCAAGGGCAGCAAGGCATAGGGCCCATGGTGCAGTTTGCTTCAGCCTCCTGGGAGCTTGTGTCAATGGCTCCAAGATGGCAAGAAATTGACTTTACTATCCCAAAATACTGACTCTGTGGCTATTTACAACTTAGAAAGTCAGCACAACATTCAATTATTTCCTTACTCCTTCAGAAAGTTAAAGAGGTAAGACAGAAGGTGAGAAACACATAAAGACAACACATTACAGGGATCTGCACAATCTGCTGGGAGCAAAACGTCACTATATGGCCCCATTCAAGGTAGCATTATCTATCTTTCCCTCCCAGCTCACCCACTGACTTGAAGCAATTTTAGTTTTAATGAATGCTTAAATTCAAATATCATCACAGAACTACCCAAGACTTTGCATATAAATATTTCATTTGTGCCTTTTGTGCAAGGTGGCATTCTTTGCAGCCGTACTGGAAGGAAATCCAGCCAGAACCTCAATGGTGGGTATCAGTTGCATTACTCTGTTTTAAACACGCATACAACGCATAGCAGAATCACAGGCAGTTTTGGTGCCTCAGGTAAGCAGAGCTCCGCTGGAGATGCAGCTTCAGAGACAGCCGCTCCTTTTCTTGTTAAGGGTAGATGAGATGTCCAATGAGCACTGCATACCACCTAGCAGCAGAACTATTTCCCTTGTTGCCCTTGTTTACTTTTCTCCTACTAGAGCAAAAATAGCTGCCAGTTTTCCTTTTCTTTTCCCTTGCATCTGTTATTTTACCCCTGTCCCCCAGCAAATCTCAGAATTTCTAAAAGATTATACAGACCCAAGCCTGGAAGTTTTTCTGTGCCTTTGAATGTTTCTCCCCGCCATAGAAACCCAGGGCACGTGCTGTGGAAAACCAGAGCAGCTCGGCATGAAGCAGAGGCATAACTCATGCTGCTCGAAGACAAGGAGAAAGAGCACCAGCATTACATTGATGGATTTACTCTCTAATTGTTCATTAAGATAATGAGAACAAGCTATCAGAAGGATTTCTGAAAGAAACATATTTGAAGGAAGGGCCCTGGAGAGGAGACCCGAAAGCAAGACATGGGGCAATTAAGGGGAGAGGCAGAGCGAGAGATGCATCCCCTGGGTCAGGCACAGGTTGAACACACATGAGTCCCCCAGCTGTACACAGGCAGGGGAAGAAGGGAGTGAGAGAGGCACTTCAGGGAGGGGACATGGGTGTCCTCTGAGTGGGCTGCGGGAAGGCAGCTGGGAAGGGAAAGCAAAGGGGCCTCCAGAGCACAGGAGTGGAGGCAGCAGCTGTAGGCTCTGAGCTGAGCTCAGCTGGTGCCATGGTGTAGCAGAGGTGGCACAGGGCTGTGTACCTCCACTTGTGCTCACACCAGCTACAGGCTTCGCCCCAGACATGCTCCCTGTGCCTTTCCAAAGCACCAGGCCTCTCAGCAAGATGCATCCTCACAGTGAGACCATGAAGAGTACTGCCTCAGCCTCCAGCACGTACTTAATGAAACACTATGCTGCACAGCGGGCTCTCAGCCCTCATCTCCTCACCTCATAGGCTCCCTGCAGGCAGAGTTCTGCTCACGCAAAGCCTGTTTGTTCACTGTTACACCAGGCCCTGGCTCTGCAGTTGAGACCGCACATGGGAGTGCAGGTTATGGATTGCTCACACAAGTGAGGAGAAAAAGGCAGCTCCCTCATCCCCTTCAGAGAGCAAAATGTGCTGGAGGATTGGATGCTTTGGCTACAGCTCAGTAACATGGCTCTTTGAAACTATTCCGACCTGAAGTAAATCTTAAGGCACTACAACACACTTGAATTCTCCTGAAAATGAAATATTGAAGGAGGCTCTGGGATTTTCATGTGAACTTGCCAGTAAAAGCAACTGGGAGAAAAAGAGCTGTAGGTGGGAAGATGGAAGGACCTGGGGAGACTAACAGGAGTGCAAATATAAAAAGCATGTCAAGAGGATAGAGTGAAAGTTGCTGAGAAGTAAGAAGTGAAAGAAGGCATGAGAGAAAGGAGCAGAAGGGAGCTAAACCGAGGAAAGCCCCAGAGCAAGTTGGAAGTAACGCACAAAAGAGAAGGGCATCAACCAACAAATATGTATTGTAACACACATAGTGAAGAAGAGGGACAAGAAAAGACACAATTTAAAGGTGAGGGAAGGAAGGCCAGTAAGGAAAAGGGGGCAGATGTGAGTCAAAATGCATGAGGGCAAGAGACAGTGGAAACGGTAGCATAAAAGAAAGTAGGAATGGCGAAGCATTAAATGAAGTGGAATGAGACTATGTCACCATAAAGTCATGCATAAATGGCACAGATGTCTACTTTGGGATTTGCTGTTTCATTTAAGAGCGCTGGTGAGCTGGGGGAACCCAGGAGGGAGGTGCTTTCCTGTGCACTTGCTGAAGAGCATGGCCCTGTGGTTTGCAGGCATGATGCAAGTGCCACTGCAGTGCCACACTTGATGTGTCTCTTTTTGCCTCAGCCACACAAGCCCACTGCTGTTCCTGAACTAGGTGCTACAGGAGCCAATAAAGCAAAGTGCAAAACTCTTCTATCTCTTTCCTGAAACTCCCATGTCTGATGCTGAGGCTACAAACTCTGTTATTAATAATGGCCTATACCTCCCCAATAAAGCCAGGTTATTACCAGTACCTATGTGACAGCCATTTCAGATGTAATCTTACCTTATGTTGAGGGTCACTGTATTTGCATTATGGTAGGTCTGAAACATTTCCATGGTTCTTCTTCCATATTCCTGAGAGAAAATGAAATTAAGAATTTTGTAACAAAAATGCTTGCTGTCAACAGTGATTCTCTTATAGTTTTTTGAGGATCTTAACAGCAAAATTCACCTACAGTTTATTCCAAGACTTATCTGCTATTTCTTGGCTGTCCTCTTTCACCAGCTCGAAGAAACATCCAAGACTGGCATGAGAAGTTTCTTGACCCAAACCCACCAGCTGAGGATGAGATACTGCCTTCCTTTCTACTGATCATTTGGATAGTTTTGATGTCCAAATGAAGACACATCATCATCTCATCCCAGACATCCTGGCCACACCAGAGAGAAATTAACTCTGGTTCCACTTCTGTCAGCAAGGGGCACATCTGCATAGCCCCTCACATAAAGGCCAACTGGAAACTGCATTTTTGAGGGGAAATAATCATTTATTTCATGACCTGATCAAAAATAAAAACTCTGCTCAACCAAGGAATCCTTTCAGAAAAAAAGGTTTGCTATACACTGCAAAAGAAAAGACTGAAAAAAGGCAATTGTCACTACTGAAAGAGGTGCACTGTCGAGCTGGGGTTGCCAGAAGGCTGAGGGGTGGTTTGAAGAACTTACGGAAATTATTGAATGGGAAGAGGCATGCATACCTGGCGGAGGAAGTGGCAGAGTAGAGGTTGTCAGATGCAAAGAACGTCCACATTCAAAGCTATGATTAATTGTGAGAGTAATGGGTTATTTGCCCATCCGGAATGCCTGATACTGCAGAAGAAGTGAAGTGTTGTGTAGAAATGACATTAATCTCCCTTGATGGGTACATTATTTCCACTGAATTCTACCTGACGTTTCAAGTTGCTTTCAATATATTTTATTGTGTATTTTTTCACATTTCCAGTACTCTATTGCCAAAGATTCTGAATCATCAGAATTAATCAGGAGCCTGGAACAGAGCCAGATACAACAAATAAGGAACCAGGCGCTTTTGATATTCTCCCAATCCTAGATGGATGAATAACTCATATTTATTAGTATCAGAAGATCTAGGACTGCTAAGAGAAGGAAAAAAAGAAAAATTAAAATCCATCCATATTGTTGCAAGAAACTGATAGGCACCATCAGTGAGAAACTCGCTACAGTTTCTGTTCTGAAGCCTCTGGCTCATGGTTTGGAGACCAGCAGAGAGAGAGGACAGCCCAGAACAGACCTCGCTCATGCTGGGTTAATCACCAGGAACTTCATCAAATGCTGTGGTGTTACACCAGTGTGACTGAGTGAGGTCTGTAAAATATCTGGGCTCTACACAGAAATCCCACCCTGAAGGCCTGACTACAAATTCAAAGCTGTTTCTTTAACTGAAGGAGAATAAGAAGTATATTTGCTTAATTACCCCTGAAGGACAGCCTGAAGTGATGGAAAAAAACTTCCATGCAATAAAAATAAATGAGAATCTCTACCCCTGCTGCTTATTGTAGGTCACTGTTACTTCACACAACAAACAACAGCCACTCAGAGGGCTCCCTGTGAAAGGACACTGCTAGTGCCAGTCCCTCACCTACACTGTCAAGCACAACACAGGAAGCTAACGCGGATGGGAAAGAGAGAAATCCAAAAGCAAGGGCCCAGCAAGTGAACATTTCTTGATAAGTCTTTAGGGCAGCCACTGAGCTGGCCTGGAGTTTGAGCCATGCCTCCTTCCCACATGGGTGCCAGGGGAGCTCCTTGTCTGCATACCTCCACACTGAATCAAAATTAAAAATTCTGTTAAGAGAGGAAATCTCCCGCCAACCAACGTCCCTGAGCTCAGAGAAATTTTGCAACAACAAACACTGTGACAGGAATTTCATGCTGAGCATCAGCACCATGAGGGCACTATCATTTTCCATGCTATTTTGAAGTCATGCAAAGATGCCAGCATCTGGGGGACTTCAAGGACCCATTACTGCAAAGCTCTTTGACAAATGAATAAAACATGAAAGTGGTTCCCTTTGCAAGGAGAGCAGTAGAGAAGGATAAGGGGAGGGCTAGGAGCAAGAACACCATTTTTGTTCTGGATTTTGTACATTTAAAACCTGCCTCTGAAGGCAGTTCTGTAATTAGCAGCAGATTACACTTACAAGGATATTTTTGCACAGCTCCACTGCACTGGCTAATTGATGGGCTTTCTTCTTTGCCAGTGGGGAAATCTGGAATGAGCTTTCTCGCTGATGTACCTCAATGCCCTGACTACTGTTTAGGAGCCCTCTCCATTCACAGGCACGCACTGCCATGTACATATATACACTTACAGAGCAAGCATATTTACAAACACTGCAAATATTTGGCATCTTAAAAAAAAAAAAAAAAAACTTGGATAAGAAGAGTCTTTGTTTTTGTAGAGTATTTATTATAAATGTACTAGCTAGGAAGCAGAACTGCATAAAATTCTCTGTTGTAAAAATAATTGAAACCATGACCCTATAAAGTTACTCTAAGAGATGCACTTGCTTCCCACAATCCTAAGCCATTACCCACAGTATCTGTTGCAGGGCTGGAAAAATTAGAAGACTGTGAAACCTTGCTATTTATGCTGCATTTACCCCTATGGGCCTATTTAAGTAAGACAATTCTAAAGGTGATTGCTCCTGAAACCAGAAAGCTGCCATTTATTAGCTATGAGAAGCCATGCACTGGTGCATACCATATTTCTGATCTTGAAAACCACTCACGCTGACTTCTGAGAAAGAGCAGACAATGGGCTGCTGCTTTTTGTTTCAAAAGGGAAGCCAGAAGGAGTCAATACAATTATTTTTGGCTTTTGCACACATGGTGGGCTGCCAGATAAGAACATGGTAGTTCGTGTTCTTTTGAAAACTGCTTTTTTTAAAACCTGCTCTGAAGAATTTATCTGAATTCATGATCTTTATCAGTACCTCTTGCAAGTTGAATGCTTGAAATACAGGAGGAAATCTAGAGTTTACCTTTTTTTTCCCCACTGGGAGGAACGTTTTCAGCATTATGAGTGAGGACGCAGACAGAAACCTTGTGTGCTCGGAAAACAGTAATCATTAAGACTACTAATCTTTCTCTCTGTGTTCATAGCACTGAGTTGAGACCTTTCTGTTGACTCAACTCACCTTGGATCTGTCCTTCTACTGATGCTAAGCAGAAAAGCACTTAAACATCAGTATTTGAAGCCTGAGGTTAAATTCCACCAGGACAAAGACAGAGGTATACTTCGATGCTGATCTGGTCAGGAAATCAGAGAGACAACTAGTAAGTAAAAGCAGTTTTGGAATTAGGGATGAGACAGCATGGTTTCTTTTGTGAGGACTGACTGCTCCAAAAAGCCTTCCTCTGCTGAAGAGCTCCTCCTCATTCCCCTCTTGCTGTGTCATTCAGTAAGCCTGCTGGTTTTGTCCTTCCTTTCCTTCCACTGGACAGTGGGGATCCCCAGTGAGCTGCAGAAGAAGCTAAAAGGTTCTTCTACTTTTGTTTTTATACAGTAAACTGTATACTCTCCCATACAGCATTGCTAATGCTGCATTTTAGCAAATACATCAACAGAGCCTCAATAAAAGATTGTGTAGGCATACATCTACATTTGAGTAGCCTTGGGGATAGAAAACATCTATGCATAAATACTTAAGCAGAAGTTGACTTGGCCAGCACTTTTCCTGAATTCTTTTCTCTAACAGATACATTCTTTCCCTCTCTCCTGCCACCAAAGCTGGATCCCATGATTGAGTAGGAAAACCACTTCCCGTTCATTTTACTCACACAGGCAATGACCTCTAAAAGGAGACTACTGTGAAACATTTCCCATGGTGCCACATTTATATCACTTGCCTGCTCTTGTATTTTCAGCAGGCCTGCCAGCCCCTCCAGTCCCATTGTAAGGCTTCCAGCCAGCTGAGAAGTTCTCTCAAAAGGCAATGATGCACACTTCAGCCAAGGCCACGTTTCTGGAGAGATGCACATGTGGCATGGTGGCATCCAAGCCATTCATATTTATGCACATGGGATGAACTCGAAAGTGGGAGAAACCACAAATACAGGCAGGTTTAGACTTCTTCACTCTTCTCCTTAAATCTGTATGTTTCTACATCCAGCCATCCTTTGAGCACACCTTTAGGACAGCCAAGCTCCTGACCAGAGAGGCTGAAGAGATAGCCTTGGATCCAATTTTCATACACGTTCAGAGTAATTTCCACAGAGTATTCAGTTGTCTCAGCGGGCAAAGGCTTTTGCTGAAGTATGTTTTTCTAGCAATTAATTTTAGCAAGAAGCTTTTCCTCAAAAACTACATTCAAGCAGAACTGCAAGTTTTCCTTAGCATGAAAAACCTCCCTTTGAAAAAGGCTGTGATAGCCTACAAAGCTTGGACTTCAGTAACCTACTTCAGTAACCAGAAAACTTAGATTCATTGTTTTCAGCCTTCATGCAAGTTTCCAGACTGGTCTGAGGACCAGTGCAGCAACAGTTTTCCCTTTGCACCAACAACTGTGAACTAAATAAGTCATCAGCTTGATTTTGCATTTGGTATTGATCCATCAGCACCCCTGCAATGACCTGGCTTTGATGCTGGCTTTCCTTGAAGCCAGAGGTTGGACTGGCTGACTCCTGGAGATCGCTCCCAATCTAAATTATTCCGTAAGTGCAAGATGCAGATGGAGAGCAATCTTTACAGCCACAGAACTAATGAGTAAGTCCTTCTCACTCAGCAGCTGATGCGAGGAAAGGGGTCCAGACTGTCTTCAAACTACTTTAAAGGGTACTGAATGGGACGGCAGAGAACCTACAGCTTCCAAAATCCCAACAATTTGCCTGAAAACCATCACACTGCCAGAATATTTTATTCACTCGGTTTTGTTCTGCAGGAAGTAGCACAGGTCCTTTATGCATCACAACCCTCTCTCCTGAAAGTCAATAGGAAATGAGCAATCTGTGTCTCCCATTCAAGCTCAGCAGGATGACTGGCACTCCAGTACAAGCACATGCTTAAAAGCTTTGCTGAGTAAAACTCCAGGCACCATCCCATCCTATCTATAGATATGAGCCATCCTCCCACAAGTATTCATTCTTTGCTACATCATATAGAAAGGTTCAGAAGCATGTAAAAAGGTTACCATTTTCTATTAAACTCTGTAGTGCTTTTCTATAAGGCTAGTAAATTCAGTTTATTGAGCAAGATGATGGTCTGAGCATTTTTGGTGTGCTATAATGCATGAAAGATATTGTATTATCCAGTACATTTCAATCTTTGAAAAGTTTTTTTAAAGACTGAAATGCTTGCAATTTAATTTTAGGAATGTATTAGCACATACACTATAGAGAAAATGCATTCATATTCAGCCAGCATTATAATAATTTCTATTATCACAAAGAAATCTACTGGCATTAAAAATGTACATGAAGATGGACTGTATTCACCACAATTATCATTACTGCTAAGCATTTTAAAAGCCTGAGACCATTACAATTTGATGACGGTTAACGAGATAAGAAATTTTGTGATTAAAATCCTAAACATTAGAAGAAAAACACCAGTCTGACATTATTTGCAGAGAAACACCAGATTCAGAGCTTTAAAATAGGATTTTAAAGAACTTTAAATGTTACATTTCTCTAATGAATTAACAATGCATGCCTGAATAGACTTTTCAGCATTCAATGGAGGATTGCCTCAGGAAGGTCAAGTAACAAGAGTTTATACACAACAAGGTTGTTCACTAGTATTGGAACTGACATCTAACTGCTCTGATGTAATATCTGAATGGATACCAATGTATAACCGGGCTGAAGGAAAATGCTGATAGTTTAGTAGAGGAAACTATTAGGCAGCCAAATGTTGAAATCAATAATGATGCAGTAGGCTTTTGCACGGAGAAGGTGATTTAGACTGTATGCTTTAAGACTAACAGCATATGGAGCAGCCGCAATAAACTCAGAGTTTAAGAACAGCAAAGCTGACAGCATGCTCAAACAGTTATAAAATTATGCAAGAACAGATGTGGGGTTCTGTCATGGTAACAATGCTACAGAGTGACTGTTGTGTTTGGACTTAAGTGGAGTTGAGGAAAGTATGAATGAGTCCTCAAAATGGAAAATATCAGCCATATCTTGCTATATTGCAGCAGATCTGTTTGCAAAAGTTTGACAAATAGCAGGACTCAGGGAATACATATGAAAACTATCAGCAATGAAAGAACAGTAAGATTTGCGCAGTCATTTTAACACATTGAAGAGTATCCAGATTTGAGGAAGGTCTCTGACATACGAGCTTGGATGCACCAAAGCGATTTTATCAAAACTCAGAAAGCTACACCACAGGCCTAAACTGCCCAGGCTCCCAGCAGTGCTGAGCAACCTGTGGACACTGAACCACAGCAAGACAAAAGGAAAGAACGGTAACTGAGCAGTCTGGTTACAGCTCCAGAAAGAAAGACCTTTTGTTATCACACACACCTGCAGCTTGTAGAGCTGTCACCAGTTTTGGAAGACTCGTCTTTGCATCCATGCCACAAGTGGCATTTCAGGAGCATTTTGTCTGATGTCTCAAAGAGGCACACAGAGTAGCACTACTTCCTTTGACTCATGTGCTTTTTCTTCCCCTGTGTTTTGCCATCTCTGCACTGCACCTTCCCTCCACTGCAGAATAAACATGGCAACGACTGCTCACAAAGCGCAGCTTTGGTCTAGGGGGTTTGGCTCTTCATATCCGCTGTAAGTATGGAAAAAACAGGGTCCTCCTAAGGGCGATTTGGAGAAGGAACCTTACACAAATAATCAGTCACCTCTGAAAGATTTAAAATACTTAGCTGGTACAAAATAGACAGGGAATCCTAGCCCTCTTCCTAAAATTAACCTTTATCAGTCTCCAACATGCACTTTAAATCACAACTCCCCAACTCTGGAATGACACAGTACCTTGGGCCAGGTGAAGTGTTTTAACTTACAGCTGTCCATGATTACTCCTAGTCCCTTCCACTTCTGCTCTCTGGTGCTAGGAAATTCCTGCTGAGGAAGGAAGCAAAACGTAGAACGTAAAGGTGTTAGTTTGAAAAAACAGCACTCAAAATGTACATGAAGTAAAACAATATGTAACATTACCATGAATTCAGCTAAAGGAGAGTTTTCATAAAAGTTCCTCCATGGTATCAGGTAACCCTCACAACATATATTAGGAGTTTCTTGCACACAGCAGATGCAGATAAGCAGTCCAATGCAGTGGGACTGTTGCTATGTCTCTTGGTTTCATTTTCTGCGTATTTTGATTTTATTTTTTATATTCATGTGGATATAGACAACATGAATAATGTCATGGCAGAGGTGATTCATTTTTATGACATTTTTTTCAGGAATGGCATGGGAGATATGAGCAACACTGTGTCAATTGCTTTGGCTCACGTTTGCATCCACTCATTAATGAGTAAAACGAAATCTCACAGCTGCCAACATTCAATTTCTGAGGTTCTCAGGATTTTCGCCACACATCCACAACACACAGAAAGTAACCCCCCAGATGACTTTTGCTGTAAAGTTACAATATTGTTTCTAAGGACAAAAAATTAGACCTAGGATTACTTCCAGTAAGTCACTGATACTGCCTGCTACATGACATTTTACAATTATACGGATGGCACTTCTTAAAAAGTTTATATTAGTGCCAAAAACGCCAGATAAACACATTTATTTGCTGTGTATTGGTCTAAATTAATTGCTGTTAACATGGCAGCCTCTTCTCTGGAAGTACCTCAGGATGGACTGCCCAAGTTATACTGGCAAAGACACATATTAGAAATCCTCTAACACTCATACCCTAAGAAAAACAGCACGTCTGTCAGGAGGAAGTTTCATGTGTGTCTATGATTTAGGAGTTCTCATTCAGTAGTTCTCAGGCAGACCATTTCAGCTGGTGGTTGGTCATCAGATAAAGAGATCTTTCAAAATGTTTGTGGATCTAGCCTTTCCAGCTTCAGCAATTCTGTCCTCTTCTTTTGAACCCACTGTATGTATTTCAAGCTTCCCAGCCAGCACACTTAGAGAAAGTGGTGCAAATCATTTCTGATTCAATCCTCAGTGAAGAACTTGTAATAACTTGAATGCAGTTGGACCCAGAGCCATGGATGTGCTATACAGGCCGTGTCTGTATTAGCAAGTTGACTAGAGAGCAGATCTGTAGAGAGAAACTTGTGCTAGAAACTTTAGGGGGTTTAAGAGTTTACTGCAAACTTTTTGCAGTCCAGTCCCATGGACAGAATTGCCCATAGCTTCTGCAGTGCTGCAGAAGTGCCCCTTCTAGTTCTGATTCATCTGAAATTTGCCTTTTTTGTGCACCCCAAGACCACCCTGTGGATCAAAGCATAGTGAGGACAGACAGCTTCACTTCAGAAATGAACTCCTCATCAAGCCTCAAATGCTAACATAGGCACGTTCATGCTTACCAGCATATGGATGTTTCTTGACAGTCTGTAAAGCAAAGAAAGGGCACCTGGAGTCCCACAGTCTCGAACTTGAACAGTTTAGCCATTACACCACAAAGCATCTATGGCATTTTCATTATTTGGCTTGTTAAATAGCAGGCATTTTCAGATTAAAGATGCTGAATAACACTGAGACTGATAGAATGGGTCAAAATTCTATTTTATACAGACTTCTACCAGTGTAGCTGCTGACATCAGGAGCCTCTGAATCTTTCTCAAAATTATCCTACGTGCATAGCAGTGATTTATCTCACTTAGACTTTTATGTTCAGATGACAGCAGCTATGAAGTTCAAGCCCCTTCCCAGAGCCTCCTTCAGAGCAGAAAACTAAACAATCAAAAACAGTTCGTAAAGCATGGCTTTGTTGCCAGAAAAAGCAGATGCAAACCTTCCGAAGTGTGAAAAGACCTGCAGTCTTTAGGACTCTTTCTCTCACCACTATGGTATGAAAACAGAATTGCTGAACAGTATATTTGTGATCCCATCTCCCATGGATACTGCCATGGGTACAGACTCCAAAACACAAAGGAAAGCTATTGCTATTATTTCCTAGAACTAAGAAGATAACATTAATCTCCTTTGTAATATCCTTTTGGTTATCAGTGCTCAAGGTAAACCAGCACATGGCAGTCTGACATGCCACCAATTCTATACATATCTATATATATATAATAAACAAAGATTTTTGTCAATCTCAATTCTTAAAAAAATAATAAAGGACTGTTGACACTCTTTTCCTCAAAGTTTAACTTATCACGTCACATAAAAAATGCTCCCCATCAGCAATGTGTCTTCAAAGGATTTTGAAGGTTTTACAAGCATGTCTCCCAGGGGATTTTGTTAAAGCCTCACTGACAACATCCCACGGTTCTAAAACACAGTGTCTACACAACAGAGCTCTGAACCCTGAGTTTATTCACAGGGAGCCTGCCAGCGTACCTAAGGAGCATCATGTCTGTTGCTTAGTTCACATCAAGTCAGTCCACGCTATTACAGTTCTGTACCAATTCTCAACTGAGAGGAGAAAAACCTAAAATATTGGTAGCTTCTTGAAGTACAACCCTGCCACAAATCACCATGAAAATGTTTTCTGTCAGTCAAACAGCAGCAGAAGCCACCACCTACACCAGAGTACTTACCCTTCAACACCACTGAGTCGCACAGAGGGAAAGATAAACCTTGACTTTGGATTACAAGAGACCAAGGGCATTCTCAGAGACACTTTCAAACAAGGAGCAGTACGGAAAGCTGCTGTTTCTCATGTGTTCATCTGTTAGCTACTTCTTGCCAAAGAAAAACGCACGTTTCCACCATCTAACGTATCCTTGCTCATTCAGAGAACTTATGTCTCATGTAAAGCTTTTCCAAAGGTCTCCACTCCTTTCTGTAAGGACGGTACTCCATTGAAGTTATTTTTGCTTTTTATTTTACAGAGAAAACATATCATACAGTTTTGTTTTACTGGAGGGAGACTGATACAGATAGTATCGGCCTGAAACTCTGTGCCTTAAAAAGACTGAGTACTTTCAGGTACAAGTTTGTCCCCTGCCACTATTTTCAGTTTTACAATCACCTTCTACTTTGTTCCCTTTTTGTTTTGAGATGAATTATTTTCCCCACTGCTGAGCTGCAGGTCTGCACAAACATTGAGGGAAACTGCCTTTACATAAATTGTTGTCAAGCAAAGGACAAGCAATGTTTGCCTCTACTCCAAGGCAGTACAAGACACAGGAACAGGCAAATAAAATTGCAGCTTCGAACACGAGGTTGTACACTAACTGTCTCTCTCCTGCCTCTGCCATGAAGGTGCCCGTCACCCAGAATATCAGAGACTGCTGACTGAGGGCTGGGTTCCCATTCACCTTCAAATGCAAGGGCTCAAGGGCTCAGAGTTCACCCTGGGTAGGCATGTGAGGGTAGCAGCTGCACTGCTTGCAATACAGTGGTGCTTGGCTTTCAGTGGCTATTGTCTTTTCTGGATCTGTTCCGTTTTTCTAAACATGATCTAGGATGAACACATTAATGGAGGCCTTGCCCACCTAAGGGAACTGTGCAAAAACGTGCTGGGTCTGAGTTCAGGATTGCTGCATTAGACCCTGACTGTCCACCTGGCCTCAAAGGAAAAGAGAGTAAAAGTTTTTGGGTGTTCTTTCGTCTCTTCCATGTTTTAACCATTCTCACAACCTTGCCCTTTGCCTCTCTGAATAGAAATGAGAGCTCATCAGACAGTAATTGTCATAAATGTGAGCTGATAGCCTTGTGAACTATTGAAAACGTTAGGAAATATTTAGACTTTGTCACTGTGAGTACTCTGAGTGTCAAAGGTGACATCTGCAATGGAGGGGGTCTAACGTAAGTGCTAATTGGCATTTATTGAGTAATATTTATGACTTCAATCTATAGAGTCTGATCTCTGACTCATGTTTCCAAAAACTTTGCTGTGTCAGTTAAAATATGTAAATATTCTCTCAACGTTAACACATTTCAGATGCCCTTGTATTATACAGTTATCCTTTTCATCAGATTTGACCAAGTATTTGGAAGCAATAATCTTCTTATCAAAGACTTTTTACATGTTCCTGGAAACTGGCTGACTGGCAGAGCTCAGAGGGTTGTGATCGGTGGTGCAGAGTCCAGTTGGAGGCCTGTTCTCAGTGGTGTTCCTCAGGGGTCAGTGCTGGGTCCAGTCCTGTTCAACATCTTCATCAATGACCTTGATGAGGGGACAGAGTC